>JAVJIF010001514.1:0-220000 GCA_038442645.1 Agave tequilana
AGAGCAGGTTATCAACTTGGCACTTTATTATTATTATTACTCGTCTTACCCTGATATCTAAATATGTGAACTAGCGTCCCAGCACACATATATCCATATCTGAGTAAAGCAAGGTTGTTATTGGAAACCAGCGGGGGTATCAACGAACTATGTTTACAGTGGGTCCCGTACATGCCCGGGACCACAACCCAGGACGTTCCATCGCTGGAGTATGGAACCAGCCGCAAGGCTTCAGGAGGGTCTATTGTATGCCCTTATCAAGATGGTACCAAGAAGGAGGGAGCCAGCACTCCCCTCGTCGCCTGGAGGCCCACAGGTCAGACCGGAAGTTTTAGTTGCACAACATGCCTAATACCACTGTAAACACGAACACATATTGATAGCCGCAAGTTTCCCCCGACCCGATGCAAGTTGTTCCTTTTATGAATTATTAGATGATTATCAGATTCCGGGAATGAGCAAGAGCAAGTCAGGAATATCAGGAATATGTATCTCAGGAGTACAGTTGTACTGTAATATATCAAGATGTAAACATGATGTCAGGTTATCATTCCCGTTATCGTGATAATCGTAAGAGTCAAGTATATCATGCTGGGTGTTAAGTGATAGCATGACAAGAGGATGATATTTGGCAGGTAACCAGTCATGTCAAGCGATTGATATTAGTCCGGTGGCAAGTCATGTCATAACAAGAGGTCTTGCCAAGTAGTAGCATGTCAGGTGTTAGATGATAACAAATCAGTTTCCAGGTGATATACATGTGTTAAATAGTAGCATATAGTAAAGCAATAGCTGAGCACAACCAGGCGGAGCTGAGCGAGCTGGAAATACAGACAGCAAATAGGATTTAACACTGGAGCGTCTGGCAAGGTTACCGGGACAACTCGGCTTAAGGTGCGAGTAGGAAATCCGGCAGCATCTCGCCTAGACGAATCAAGTGGTAAAGCAATGAACGCTGATCATGACAACCAGGCGGGCCGAAGACCTGACGGTCCCAATCACTTCCCTTTCGAGATAGTGAGTGACCGGAGGCTGCACTGGGAAACCTGACGGTCCCAATCACGTCTCTTTCGAGATAGTGAGTGACCGGAGGCTGCACTTTGCACTGGGAAACCTGACGGTCCCAATCACCTCTCTTTCGAGATAGTGAGTGACCGGAGGCTGCACTGGGAAACCTGACGGTCCCAATCACCTCTCTTTCGAGATAGTGAGTGACCGGAGGTTAAAGGCTGAGAGACCTGCAATGTTAGTACCACATGAACAATAAATAAACTACCATAATACAAGCATTCGTCACAGAGCAATACATGTCCAGACATTGGCACTCGGCCATACACAAATACAGGGACTCAGCCCAATACATGGTACAATGAAAACATGGAGTAAAACACATGTCGACCCGACGAAGCGGGGAAACCCAAATGGAGGCGAGAGCGAGAACACTCGCCTAAATCACCGGAAAGCCGAAAAGTCTGGAATCCATGGAACTCGCGCACGCGCCATAAAATAATATATAATTATGAAGAGAGAGAAAGTGAAGAGGAGAGAGAAAGAGTTAGAGAGAGAAGAGAGAGAAACCTAGAGAGAGAGAAGAAACACAGGGAGACGCGGGTTTTTTGAGGGAGAGACGCGGGGGCGCAGACGCGGGAGTCGCGTCGCGGGAATAGCAAACGCAGGAATCACAGACGCGGGAGTCGCGTTGCGAAGATACCACAAACGCGGGGTTCGTCACCCGCGAGAAGAATGCGGACGCGGTCGTGGGCTCCGCGTCGCGTTAACACGAGAGGGACACAAAACGCGGTCATGGACTCCGCGTTGCGTCGATACAATAACGCGATGATCCGCGTCAAGGGATTGTCTGGACGCGGGGATGGGATCCGCGTCAGCAATTAACAGAGAGGAGGAAGATCTAAAGAGAGATAATTTAGAGAGAGAGAAAGGGATAACATGAGAGAGAGAGAGAGTTAACAGGAGAGAGAGAGGACCAATAGGAGAGAGAGAGAGAGGAGAGAGAGAGAGTCAACAGGAGAGAGAAAGAGATCCAGGGAGAGAGAGGGAGAGATCCGGGGGCTGTTGCCCCCCTGGCTCACACACGGCGCCCCCTATTGGGGGCGCTCGGCCTGGCCGCCGGCCAGGCGGCGGCGCCGGGCGGCGCTGGCCGCCGGCGGGGGGAGTGGCGCCGGCCTCCCCAGGAGAGGGGAGGAAGAGAAGAGGGGGCTGCTGCCCCCTCAACAGAGAGAAGGAGAGGGGGCTTGCCCCCCTCACAGCTCGCGCACAGGGGGCCCAGGTGGGCCCCCTGGTCGCCCACGGCCGCCGGCGCACCGTCGGCGGCGCCCCGAACTGGGGTGGCGCCGGCCACCCCAAGGAAGAAGGAGGGGCTGCTGCCCCCTCCACAACAGCGCACAGGGGGCCAGGTGGCCCCCTGGCCGCGCCCAAAGCCGCCGGCACATCGCCGGCGGCGGTCAGCCCCCGCCGGGGGTTGTGCCGGAGGGGAGAGGGGACTCGGTGATGGCGGTGGTGGCCGGATCAAGGGGAGGAGAGAAAAATGGAAAGAAAAGAAAAGGAAAGAAAGGAAAAGAAAAAGAGAGGGAGAAGAAATAGATGGCCGGAGTAGGGGGGTCCCTTGCCGACGACGAGGTGGCCGAAGGAGCCGGCGGTGGTGGCCGGTGGTTGGGCATGTTGGTCGTCGGCCACAAATGGAGGAGAAGAAGAAGAAGTGAAATGAGAAGAAAAGGAAAGAAAAAGAAAAGAAAAAGAAAAAGAAAAGGAGAGAGAGTGTGTGATAGTGATAGATGATGGGAGAGGAATTAATGAGAGAGGGGGGTGTGTGTCGCCCACGTGAGGAGTGGGCTGCAGCTGGAGTCGGTGGAGAAAAGAAAGGAAAGAAAGAGAAGGAAAGATAAGATTTTGAAAAATAATATTATATTATGGCCGCGAAATATCGACTGTTCCAGAAAAATCCCAAAAATCCCAGAGGTAGAAAACGTCATCCTGAGGAATAATATGAAATCGATTTTTAGAAATAAAATCCCGTTTTCAAATTAAAAATCCGGAGGTCCACCGCCGATACCGGTCTACACCGGGTCGGCCGGATTTTGATAAATTCCGAAAAATCACAGAAAATGTATTAAAGAATAAGATATTATTTTAAGAAGTAAAGTGAAAGCGGAATTTAGAAATTCAATCCCGATTGTAAACTAAAAATCCTAGAATCAACCAGCGGTACTGGCCGATACCGAATCCGGTGGAATTTTCATAAATTCATAAAATCCTCAGAAAATGTATTTAGATAGGAAATGTGGTTTTAAGAAATAATGTAAAAAGACACTTCTAGTAATTCTAATCCGTTTGTAAATTAAAAATCCGGGAATCGGTCAGCGGCACTGGTCGACACCGGTTTTGAAGTTTTCAACTTAATTCAGGAAAATTCCAGAAAATCATAGAAAATCTAGAATATTGGAAAACGATGTTTAAAACTAAAATCGGTCAAATCGGAATACCAGAATGTCCAAATCGAGCAATACTCTAGGATCGGGCCCTCGGTTCAGATTAGGGCTGACTCCGAGTCCACGAATCCAAATCCAAGGCAAAACGTTCATATAAATAATTCATAATACAAAGAAAATACAAGAAGTAAATCGAAAAATACGATCGAAAAATCTGAATACGCAACTAAATACGTATTCTGGGAGCGGGTTGTTACAGCCGAGGGCCAATATCTGGACATGTATTGCTCTGTGACGAATGCTTGTATTAGGGTAGTTTCATTCTTGTACATATACCATGCCTGTGATGTGTTTTACTGCTTTATACTATGCGTGGCCGACCCCTCAGCCTCCGGTCACTCACTATCTCTAAAGAGACGTGATTGGGACCGTCAGGTTTCTCTGGACCCTTCAGCCTCCGGTCACTCACTATCTCGAAAGGGACGTGATTGGGACCCTCAGGTTTCTCAGCTCCGTCTGGTGAGCATACTTAGCGCTCAGTGCTTATTCACTAAATTCGTTTGGGCGAGTTGCTATCGGATTTTCTACTCGTATCCTAGACCGAGTATCCCGGTAACCTCGCAGAGCGCATTAGTGTCTAAACTCTGTTCGCTGCCTGTGCCTCCAGCTTGTTCAGCTCCGCCTGGTTATCATGATTAGCGTTCAGCGCTTTACCACTAGATTCGTCTAGGCGAGTTGCTGCCGGATTTACCGCTCGCACTTCAGTCGAGTCGCCCCGGTAACCTCGCCAGACGCACCAGTGTTAAATACTGTTTGCTGTCTGTACTTCCAGCTTGCTCAGCTCTGCTTGGTTGTGCTCAGCTACATTCTACCACATGTCATTACTTCATACCTGTCCTTTACATGCTACCGTTTAACACATGTATATCACCTGGCAACTGATGTGTTATCACCTAACATCGGACATGCTACCACTTGGCAAGACCTCTTGTTATGACATGACTTGCCACCGGACTAATATCAATCGCTGACATGACTGGTTACCTGCCAATTATCATCCTCTTGTCATGCTATCACTTGACACCCAGCATGATATACTTGACTCTCATGATTATCACGATAACGGGAATGATGACCTGACATCTTGATAGTGCAAAATGTACTCCTAATACTCATGTGATACATTATAGTACGTACAGTACTCCTGATATATCTGCATTCCTGATATTCCTGACTTGCTCTTGCTCATTCCCGGAATCTGATAATCATCTAATAATTCATAAAAGGAACAACTTGCATCGGGTCGGGGGAAACTTGCGGCTATCAATATGTGTTCGTGTTTACAGTGGTATTAGGCATGTTGTGCAACTAAAACTTCCGGTCTGACCTGTGGGCCTCCAGGCGACCGAGGGGAGTGCTGGCTCCCTCCTTCTTGTACCATCTTGATAAGGGCATACAATAAGACCCTCCTGAAGCCTTGCGGCTGGCTGGTTCCATACTCCAGCGATGGAACGTCCTGGGTCGTGGTCCCGGCATGTACGGGACCCACTGTAAACATAGTTCGTTGATACCCCCGCTGGTTTCCAATAACAATCTTGCTTTACTCAGATATGGATCTATGTGTGCTGGGACGCTAGTTCACATAGCTAGATATCAGGGTAAGACGAGTAATAATAAAGCGTCAAGATGATAACCGGCTCTTTAAGTTGTAAGTAGAGGTATGTGGAATGGGACGCATACTGAAGCCTGCGACTTAAACGGCTATGAATCTGTGATATGCCTTACCATATTTGCTTGTCCTGGATTTTATTTCGGATTTTCGGCTTTATGAGTATTATCGTATTAATTGCTCATACTCTGCTTTATCCCTTGTATCCACTTGCCTCCTGTTCATTATCTTATCATGCCCTGAGTACAGTCGGGTTGTATGTGCTTGGATTATGGTGACATGAGGTAAAGGTATATAGATGAGGGTTTCCTTGTTTGGATTATTCCTTCGAAGTACTAATCTCATGAAACCGTGACCTGAAACCATACGATCAGATTTGCTCGTCCTCGACTTATTTGGTTTTATCGCTATACATGTGCTTACTCTTGCTCGCCACTTGGCTTTTGCCTCTCCACTCGCCTGGGGAGTTTTATCTGACTCCCCTGGATCCTCATGTCCAGGTCATGGAGCTTGGAGCGTGTGGATTTCTCCCAGTTGCTGATCAGAGTGGCGCAGTTGAAGCATGGATCCCCAGCAGACCATCTGGAGCTCTATCCTTCCAGGCCCCCTGTGTGCCTCTCGAGTTTTCCTTTCATAAACTCGTGAGTGCCTGTGTACTGTTCATACTTGTACATCTCTTTGTAATCTCGCAATTGCGCATATCAGTGATGTAATATTCATGTAATATTGGATCACCTCTGGTGATAACTTTGTAATTGTACTCATAAGTTGGAATGTATAATGCACCACTTGCTTCCGTACTCTGTTCTTGCCTGTACTGATGCTTAGCGTATATACTCGAGGGTATTTCTGACCTGCGTATATACGTTGCCGTAACGTCTCCGTACCGCCGGATCGGGGCGTTACATTATTGTAGGGTACTCTGTTTAGAATATAATTTGCATTTAATAGAGCTTCCCCCCACAAGTTTTGTGAAGCTTTAGAACTTACAAACATGAAATTGACCATCTCATTTAAAGTTCTGTTCTTCCGTTCAGCAATTCCATCTTGCTGAGAGTATATGGTGTTGTAACTTGATGAATTATACCAAATTTAGCACATAACTCACCAAAGTCATTTGATTCATATTCTCCGCCTTGATCAGATTTTAAAATATTTATATTCTCATTGAGTTGATTCTCAACTTCGAATTTATATGTTAGAACCATATTCATTATCTCATACTTACTGTTTAGAAAATACACATAACAGTATCTTGTACAGTCATCAATAAAAGTAATAAAATACTTTTTTTCCCTCTTGTTGTCGCAAATTTTAAGTTACACAATTCGCTATGAATTAATTCTAAAGGTTCTGTATTTCGACTAATTGAGTGAAATGAACTTTTTGCGAGCTTGGCTTCATACAAATCTCACACTTGTGAATTTCTTCCAAGTTGAGTTTAGAAATATATCTTAAATTAGACAAGTTTTACAAAAACTTATAATTTACATACCGTAATTTAGCATGCCATAAAATAGGAGATTCAAGTAAATAAACAGAAGATTTTCTTTTACTTATAAGCTTTGGGTACAGATACACGGACTTTTTGTCCATTACAGCAACATTGGCCTTGAATAGGCCATAAGATAACCCTTACCCACATACATCCCACTTTTAGTAAGTACAAACTAATCTTATTCGAAAAATCATTCTAAAACTTTATTACTAAGGATTGATCTAGAGATCAGGTCTTACGGATATCTGGAACATGTAATATATTGTTCAGAGTGAGTTCATTTTCAGATGTTCACTTTAGGACGACCTTTCCTTTTCTCTTAACTTGGAGACAACTGAGTCGCCCATAACGAGTTGCTCATCTTGCTTTAGTTTTTGATATTCAGAGAATAATAATTTCTTAGAGCAGATGTGCCGAGTAGCCCCAATGTCTATCCACCAATTCTTATTGTTGGTTGTCAGATTCATTTCTGAAACCACAGCTGATAGGCTTGGTGACGCATGATCAGTCAAGTTTGCCCGTGGATGGGCCTTCTTGTTCTTTTTGGGATGACTGCGACATTTTATTCACCTTGTGTCCCTCTTTATTGCAGATGTAGCAAGTTTACTTAAAGCACTTGTTCTTGCCTTTTGGTCCTTACCTTTGTACCCTTAGGCAGTCTTCTTCCGCTTCAAACTTTTGAAAGTAAACGCTTTCCCCTTTGAGTCTTCGATCACATTGGCCTTGGATTCATAAGAGTTCTTCTTGCTTTTTTTTTTCTCGGACTTACGGTTGTCCTCTTCAATCCGAAGCCTCACAATGAGATCTTCTAACTTCAGCTCCTAGCGCTTGTGCTTCAGGTAGTTCTTAAAATCTCTTCAAGCATTTTAAGAGTTTCTTCACGATAGTAGCAACCTGAAAAGTTTCAAGTAGAATCAAACCTTCAACTTCTATCTCGTGCAAGATAAGTTGAAATTTTTGCACTTGACTGATCACAGTCCTACCGCCCACCATTTTGTACTCCAAAAATTATCCTACGACGAACTTCTTGGTACCGACATCTTCAGTCTTGTACTTCTCATCAAGACTTGCCTATAACTTCGTTGCTATTGTGATTGGTCTGTATACATTGTAAAGAGAGTCATCCATTCCATTTAAGATATAGTTTCGACAAAGGAAGTCATCTTGCGTCCATGCATTAACTGCAAGGACTGAGTCACGATCAGTTCCGGATTCCGATGGACCTTTTGCAGGAATCTGGTTAAATGCAGAGTGGTGAAGTAGAAGAGCATATTCGATTGAGCCATCTGGTAAGGAGCTGATCTGAATGGTTGCCTCATCTGAACCTTTGCTGCTCTGTATGGGCCTCCTCTTCCTATGGGTGCAAACGGCCTCTTCATGGCCTGGTTCTTCATCAAGTTCACTTTCTTCTTCTCTAACCCACGCTCCACCTCTCGAGCGATGGTGAGAACTTCTGAGTAGGTCTTCAGCTGCTGGGCATTAGGAATACTTGTTTATCCATCTGCAGGCCCTGCTGAAATCTGCTTGCCCGCTTCTCCTCATCCGTTACCATGTACGGCGCGAAGCGGCTAAGTCTAAGAAACTCCGCGGCATACTCATCCACGACTTGTTCCACTGCTGGAGTCTGATAAACTGCTCTTCCATATCTTTCTGAGCAGTAGCAGGAAAGAATCTGCTGTAAAAACTCTTGGAGAACGTGTCCCAGGTGACAGGCTTCTCCAGTCTGGCCTCTTCAGCAAGCCACCAAGTTCTAGCTACATCTTTCAACTGTATCTTGGCGACCTCGACTTGATTCTCCTTTGGTACCCTGGCTGCATTTAACAGATCTGAGGTGTCTGTCAACCATTGTTCAGCATCCAAGGGCTTCTCTTCTCCCGTGAAGATGGCTGGCTGCAGCCTCCTGAAATCTGAAATATTCCCCGGCCTCTGCTCTTTTGGAGCTGTCAACTCTTGCCGGAGAAGTTCTGTCTGCTGCTGCTGCTGGTTCTCCATCATTGTTTGAATGACCCTCAGAATGTCCACATTCTCTCCCGTGGGTCCATTCGATGCTTGCCCCGAGTGGTTACGGCCCGTCCTTCGCTCCATACCGAGTTAGGAATAGAAAACTGGAATTTGAAAACAATTGGAAGGAGTTTAGGACAAAGGGAATGAATCAAGGAAGGAATCAAGAAGGACTTAATAACTTTGTATATTGTAGTTGGCATTAGCAAATTACTAGAATTTGCTGCTTGATTGTACTTTAGGTTTGAGAGCCTAAGCTCTGATACCAACCTGTAACGCCCGATCCCACGGATACGGGGACGTCACTGCGACGTATATACGTAGGTCAAAAGGTGCCCTCACGTATATACGCTAAGCAAAAAAGTACAACAAGGATCAGAGTACACGACAAAGCGTGGTATTCATACAAATGCCAACACGAGAAGTACACATACAAAGTTATCACAGGATATTATAAAGTATTACACATTACATGTGTATTACATCATAACCAAGTCCAAAAGAAATATATACAAATATGTATACAAAAGCTCACAAGTAGACAGAAGATCTCGTGAGTCAAAAGGTAAGTCTGACACGAGGGGACTGGAACTAGTCCGCCTGCTCACTAAGGTAAGCTTGGTCCTCTGTGGATGGCTCCACTTCGTTCCAAGCTTCGGAATCTGAATGTGCAAATCCAAGGAGTCAAGACACATACGATAAACAAACTATAGCCAAGTGGCTAAGGGACATGAATAAGGAAAGATGAAACAGTTATAAGGAATATCAACTAACAAGTATGAAGAGCATGAGGAGATAAAATCCTAATACAATAAATCTACAGTTGACGTCTTATTATTATTACTTGTCTTACTGTGATATCTAGCTATGTGACCCAGCGTCCCAGAGCACATAGATTCATATCCTAGTAAAGCAAGGTTGTTATTGGAAACAACGGTTGTATCGACGAACTATGTTTACAGTGGGTCCCGTGCATGCCCGGGACCACGGTCCAGGGTGTTCCGTTGCTTGATGACGGAACCAGCCGCAAGGCCTATCAGGAGGGACTTATGTATGCCCTTGTCATGACAGTATTCAGGAATAGGGAGCAAGCACTCCCCTCGGTCCCCTGGAGGCCCTCAGGTTAGACCGGAAATGATTGTACAATATACCTAATGCCACTGTAAACACGAACACATATCGATATCCGCATGTTTCCCCCGACCCATATGTAAGTTGGTCCATTTTATACAAAAGTCGAGTGTATCATGCTTGGTTTAAGAGATAGCATGATGAGGGGTGATATTCACTATTTAACAAGTTATGAAATGAGAAAATACAATAGCATGTCATGAAGTAACAAGTAGTGAGATCTGTCCAGTAACATATCCTGTAATACCAGTTATGAAGCATGAACAAGAATAATATATCACACATGTATCAATGATAAGATCCAATTTCAGGAAAGAAATCAACTAGTCAAACAGTCAGAATTAGTCGACTAGATGGAAGGGTTAGTCGACTAATAGGGGTCTTAAGTCGACTAATAGTCTGGATGAGTCGACTAAAACTGGGTTCCAGAGAGTTGAAATTCTGTTTCAGGAAAAGTTAGTCGACTATGGTGAAATGTGTAGTCGACTAACAGATACCTAAGTCGACTAATATGGGGCTAAGTCGACTAAAACTGTGATACAGAGAGTTGGATTTACTTCAGGAAAAAGTAGTCGACTAGGTAAAATAGTAGTCGACTAGTGGTCTCAAGTCGACTAATATCTAGGCTAAGTTGACTGGAGCCGAGAGTTGGTGTTTCTGGTTCAGAAAAAGGTTAGTCGACTAGGGTCAAGAGAATAGTCGACTAGGGGTCTCTAGTCGACTGGAAATCTGGTCTAGTCGACTAAAACTGTGAAATCAGAAAGGGTTAAGTTTCAACTAAGGTGGGTTAGTCGACTAGTCCCTAGGTCAAGTCGACTAATCGTGGGAAAAACAGTGACAGAACAGATTTTCTGGTGGTTGTGTTTGATGGTTTAAAAATGTGATTTTGATGTCATATGTGTACAAGATATGGAGGCACAATTACAATAGGAATTTATCAAGTCTTGGTGAGTAAAAATACTCACAAGGAATGGTTATGTGAAGCTTATACGAGTTCCGAAAGGTCGTAGTCGACGATATCACCAACTTGATCTTTGGCGATATACGATACGATCCCAAATCCAAGAGTTGTGGTTGCTTGAGAAGGAGATGAAGACCTTGGTGTTGTTTTGGAAGTAGGTGGTTGAGTTTGAGATGGAGGAGGAAATGTGAAGTTTAATTTCTTGGTGAAGTGAAGAAAAGAGAAAAGAATTGTAAAGGAAAAGATTATATAGGATTTGGATTTGTAGAGGAGATGTAATTAAGGAATTTGAGAGGGGGTTTTGTGTAAAAAGGGGAGGATGAGGTGTCTCCCTTGGCCAATCATGGCCGGCCAAAGAAGAGAGAGAGAGAAGGGCATTAATGGTAGAAGAGTGTGGAACTTGGGATATTTGTGGAAAAATTGGAATTGTTGAAATTTTGGAAATTAGGAAATTCTTTGGCTTATGAAAGAAGGAAAGAAAAATAGAGAAAAAGAAAAAGGAAAAGAATTTGATAAATGAAGATATTTTCTTGATCTCCAAAAATGAAAATATCGGAAACACAGGTTCCTGGGTTTAAGTCTAAGATACGGAAAACATTTCGGAAAATACCGAAATCGTCCGAAATTCAAGTATCTCGGAACGACTCGTAAATTTCACCAAAAATCAATAATAATATATGAAGACTAATAGTGAAATCCTTTTTAAGAAATACTTTATAGTTTTAAAACTAAAAATCCCGGAATCAGTTAACTACCGACTCCGTTGGAATTTTCATAAATTCATAAAATTCTCAGAAAAAGTATTTAAGTAGAGAATATGATTCTAAGAAATAAAGTCTAAAGGACCATCTAGCAATTCCTAACTGTTTGAGAATTAAAATTCCAGGAATCGATCAGCGACACTGGTCGACACCGGTTTTGAAGAAATACATTTAAATTCAGGAAAAATCTAGAAAATCATATAAAATCTAATATATTGGAAAATGATATTTGAAATTGAAATCGGTCAAATATGGAAAGTAAATCGAAAAATACGATCGAAAAGCTGAATACGCAACTAAGTACGTATTCCGGAAACGGGGTATTACAATCCATCCACCTTACAAAAATTTCGTCCTCGAAATTTCGTAAAGTGAAAGGTAACAAGAAGAGAAGGATAAGATGGAAGATAACAGTAGAGAAGAATAGAAGGAAAGAGTCTTACCAATCAAGATGTGAAGAGTTTGGGTAACGCTCACGGATAACGTCCTCTCGTTCCCACGTGACCTCTCCTGGCGCATGCCGGTTCAAGACACCAACACTAAAGGTATAGCCTTGTTCTTCAGTGTCTTCATACTCTTATCCAAAATGGCCATCGGCTGCTCTTGATATGATAAGTCCGGCTGTAGTTCCAGTTCGGAATGATCCAAAATATGACTATCATCCTTGACATACTTCCTCAACTGAGACACGTGGAAAACATTGTGCACTCCGTCCAAAGATGGCGGTAATGCCAATCTGTAAGACACATCTCCCACTCGGTCCAAAATCTCGAATGGGCCGATATATCTCGGACTAAGCTTTCCACGAATACCGAACCGGATCACTCCTCTGGTAGGTGATATCCTCAAGAACACATGATCTCCTGCCTGGAACTCCAATGGCCTTCTCTGTGAATCTGCCCAACTCTTCTGCCGACTCTGAGCTGCCCTGAGATGATCTCTGATGATTCTGACTTTCTCTGTTGTCTGAATCAGGATCTCTGGCCCCAATAGTCTCCTCTCACCGACTTCATCCCAACAAATCGGTGATCTGCACTTTCTTCCATACAGTGCCTCAAAAGGTGCCATCTTGATACTTGCCTGATAACTGTTGTTATAAGAAAACTCAGCCAAGTGAAGATGATCTTCCCAAGATCCCTTAAACTCAATCATGCAGGCCCTTAGCATATCTTCAAGGATCTGGATAGTCCTTTCAGATTGTCCGTCTGTCTGAGGATGATATGATGTACTGAATTTCAGACGAGTTCCAAACTTTCTTGGAGACTTTCCCAGAAATGAGATCTAAATCTGGTGTCTCTGTCTGAAACAATACTGACTGGAACTCCATGAAGACGAACTATCTCCTTCATGTACTTGTCTGCCAGAACCTCTGTTGTCTGACCTACCCGAAATGGTATGAAGTGAGCTGACTTGGTGAGACGGTCAATGATACCCACACAGCATTATTACCTTTGGGACTTCGAGGTAATGCCGTGACAAAGTCCATAGTGATGTGCTCCCACTTCCATTCGGGTATTGGTAAAGGATGTAGAAGTCCAGCTGACCTCTGATGCTCTATCTTTATCTGCTGGCAGACCAAGCATTTGGCTACAAACTGAGCTATCTCCCTCTTCATAGCATTCCACCAAAACTGCTTCTTCAAGTCCTGATACATCTTGGTTCCCCCGGGTGTATGGAATAAGCCGAACTGTGTGCTTCCGCCAAAATCTTCTGTTTAACTTCTCCTTGGGGAACACAAAGTCTACTACTAAAATACAATGCACCATCTGGATGAATACAGATGTCAGTCCTCAATCCAGCCTCTACCTGAGCTCGGAATATCTGTAATCTGGGGTCTTCCTTTTGAGCTTCCTTGATCTCATCTATCAATGCTGACTGGATCTGCAAAGTCATGAACTGTCCTGCCTTCTCAGTCCTTCGAACTAACATCAAGTCCAATCTGATGAAGTCCTGAATCAACTCCTTCTGCTGAGTAAGTTGGACAAGCACTCTATTCTCTGGCATCCTGCTCAGTGCATCTGGAACTGTATTGACCTTGCCTGGATGATATTGCAAGTCAATATCATAGTCCGCCATCAGTTCAAGCCACCTCCTCTGCCTCATGTTCAACTCTTTCTGTGAGAAGATATACTTGAGGCTCTTGTGATCCGTGTATATCAACACTTTATCTCCTAGAAGATAATGCCTCCAGATCTTCAATGCAAATATCACAGCTGCTAGTTCCAAGTCATGAGTTGGGTAATTCCGCTCATGAGTCTTCAGTTGCCTAGATGCATATGCTATAACATGATCATGTTGCATAAGTACACATCCCAGGCCTTTTCCTGATGCATCACTGAATATGACCATCCCTCTCTTCCTAAGGGAGTCTTTAAGATTGGAGCTGAAATGAGCCTCTGCTTCAATTGCTCAAATGCTGCGGTACACTCCTCTGTCCATATATACTTCTCTCCTTTTCTGGTGAGCTTGGTCAACGGGGCTGCAATTCTAGAGAAATCCTGGACAAAGCGTCTGTAATATCCGGCTAGTCCAAGAAAACTCTTAATCTCAGTCACCGTCCTCGGAATCGGCCAATCTCTCACTGCCTGGATTTTGCTGGGATCAACTGAAATTCCTTCTGCTGAAACCATGTGTCCAAGGAAGGCTATGCTGTCCAACCAGAACTCACACTTGCTCCTCTTGGCATGAAGCTGCTCCTGCTGGAGAGTCTGCAACACAATCCTCAAGTGTTCTGCATGCTCCCTGTTGTTCTTTGAATAGATCAAAATGTCATATATGAAAACAACAACGAACTGATCCAGATAGGGCGAGAACACTCGGTTCATCAAATCCATGAAAACTGCAGGGGCATTGGTGACTCCGAAAGGCATAACTAGAAACTCATAGTGGCCATAACGGGTCCTGAATGCCGTCTTCGGAATATCTTCCTTCTTCACCCTTAGCTGATGGTAACCCGACTGTAAATCCAATTTAGAGAATACACGGGCTTCATGAAGCTGATCAAACAGATCATCAATCCTGGGCAAGGGATACTTATTCTTGATGGTAACTTTGTTCAATTCCCTATAATCAATACAAAGCCTCTTACCACCATCCTTCTTGTTCGCCAATAGTACTGGAGCTCCCCATGGTGAAGTACTTGGGCGAATCAATCCCTTATCTGAGTATTCCTGCAGTTGCTTCTTCAAAATCTCAACTCCGTCGGTGCCATTCTGTACGGAGCCTTGGATATCGGAGCTGCTCCTGGAATAGTCTCAATAGAGAACTCAATCTTCCTTTCTGGTGGCAGTCCTGAGATCTCAGCAAACACTCCTGGGAATTCATCCCACACCGGTACTCCTTTCTGCTTCTGAACCTCCGAAGTAGTCATCTGAGTCTTTCCCTTGTAGACTTCACTTCTCCACTGAATTGGAATTCCGGCTGAAGGGGAATCCTGAAATTAATCTTCTTCTCCCTACAGTCAATCACTGCATAGTACTGACTGAGCCAGGTCATGCCTAAGATTACGTCGTACCCTTTGGTGTCTAGTACGAGCATATCTATGGCCAAAATTTTATCACATAGTTCTACTGGACAATCAGTACAAACTTTAGAAGATATGATTACTCCATTCCCTGTACTAATCTCCCATTTGTGGTCTAAAGATCTAACAGGTATAAAATGCAAAGCCAAAAATGGTCTGAGATATAACAATGGGATGCACCTGAATCGAAGAGAGCGAGAACAGTTTTGAATGAACTCTGATGTTACCTGTTATCACCTCCTCTGAAGCCTCAGCCTCTACTGCAGTCAGATTGTAAGCCTGACCTCTACCACGCCCTGCTGCAGTCCTGGCTCCTCTCTGGACTGGGCGAACAACATGCTGTGGAGGAAGGGGAAGAGCTCTCCTCATCACTGGTCCTTGGTTCCTCTGTCCAAGTGGCCCTGGAAGTACCCTCTGTCCATTTGGTCCTTGAAGTGTTGGCACAGCTTGACGGCTACCCCCATTCTCCTGTGTGGACATGCTTCTATGGAATGATCTCGAGATCCACACACCAAACATAGTCCATTTGCCCTACGACAATTTTGCTGAGAATGTCCTGGTTTCTGGCAAAAGTTGCAGATAGGACCTGGTTGAGCCATCTGGTAAGGAGCTGATCTGAATGGTTGCCTCATCTGAACCTTTGCTGCTCTGTATGGGCCTCCTCTTCCTATGGGTGCAAACGGCCTCTTCATGGCCTGGTTCTTCATCAAGTTCACTTTCTTCTTCTCTAACCCACGCTCCACCTCTCGAGCGATGGTGAGAACTTCTGAGTAGGTCTTCAGCTGCTGGGGCATTAGGAATACTTGTATATCCATCTGCAGGCCCTGCTGAAATCTGCTTGCCCGCTTCTCCTCATCCGTTACCATGTACGGCGCGAAGCGGCTAAGTCTAAGAAACTCCGCGGCATACTCATCCACGGACTTGTTCCACTGCTGGAGTCTGATAAACTGCTCTTCCATATCTTTCTGAGCAGTAGCAGGAAAGAATCTGCTGTAAAAACTCTTGGAGAACGTGTCCCAGGTGACAGGCTTCTCCAGTCTGGCCTCTTCAGCAAGCCACCAAGTTCTAGCTACATCTTTCAACTGTATCTTGGTGACCTCGACTTGATTCTCCTTTGGTACCCTGGCTGCATTTAACAGATCTGAGGTGTCTGTCAACCATTGTTCAGCATCCAAGGGCTTCTCTTCTCCCGTGAAGATGGCTGGCTGCAGCCTCCTGAAATCTGAAATATTCCCCGGCCTCTGCTTTTTGGAGCTGTCAACTCTTGCCGGAGAAGTTCTGTCTGCTGCTGCTGGTTCTCCATCATTGTTTGAATGACCCTCAGAATGTCCACATTCTCTCCCGTGTGGTCCATTCGATGCTTGCCCCGAGTGGTTACGGCCCGTCCTTCGCTCCATACCGAGTTAGGAATAGAAAACTGGAATTTGAAAACAATTGGAAGGAGTTTAGGACACAAGGGAATGAATCAAGGAAGGAATCAAGAAGGACTTAATAACTTTGTATTGTAGTTGGCATTAGCAAATTATTAGAATTTGCTGCTTGATTGTACTTTAGGTTTGAGAGCCTAAGCTCTGATACCAACCTGTAACGCCCCGATCCCACGGATACGGGGACGTCACTGCGACGTATATACGTAGGTCAAAGGTGCCCTCACGTTATACGCTAAGCAAAAAAGTACAACAAGGATCAGAGTACACGACAAAGCGTGGTATTCATACAAATGCCAACACGAGAAGTACACATACAAAGTTATCACAGGATATTATAAAGTATTAACATTACATGTGTATTACATCATAACCAAGTCCAAAAGAATATATACAAATATGTATACAAAAAGCTCACAAGTAGACAGAAGATCTCGTGAGTCAAAAGGTAAGTCTGACACGAGGGGACTGGAACTAGTCCGCCTGCTCACTAAGGTAAGCTTGGTCCTCTGTGGATGGCTCCACTTCGTTCCAAGCTTCGGAATCTGTGTAACGCCCCGATTCCACGGATACGGGGACGTCACTGCGACGTATATACGTAGGTCATAAATTGCCCCCACGCATATACGCTAAGCATAAAAGTACAACAAGAATCAGAGTACAACACAAAGCGTGGTATATTCATATGCCAACTATAAAAGTACTAATACAAAGTTATACAAGTTATGATAACTGTTACACTTTACAAGTGTTTTGTTTTCACAACCAAGTCCAAAAGAACATATACAAAGATATACACAAGATGCTCACGTAAGAAATGGAGACTCGTGAGCCAAAAGGAAGAGTCTGGCACGAGGGAACTAGATCTGATCAGCCTGCTCACTCAGATACGCTTGGTCCTCTATGGATGGCTCCACTTCGTCCCAAGTCTCAGAATCTGAATATGCAAATCAAGGAATCAAGACATATAACGATAACAAACTATAGCCAAGTGGCTAAGGACATGAATAAGAAAAGATGAAACAGGTATAAGGAATATCAACTAATAAGAATGAAAAGCATGAAGAGATAAGATCATAATACAATAATCTACAATTAACGTCTTATTATTATTACTTATCTTACTGTGATATCTAGCTATGTGACCCAGCGTCCCAGGGCACATAGATCCATATCCTAGTAAAACAAGGTTGTTATTGGAAATCAGCGGTTGTATCGACGAACTATGTTTACAGTGGATCCCGTACATGCCCGGGATAACGGTCCAGGATTGTTCCGTTGCTTGGTGACGGAAGCCAGCGCTAGGCCATTCAGGAGGGACTTATGTATGCCCTTATCATGATGGTACCAGTAATAGAGGGAGCAAGCACTCCCCTCGGTCCCCTGGAGGCCCACAGGTCAGACCGGAACATGAGTTGCACAACATTCCTAAAAGCCACTGTAAACACGAACACATATCGATATCCGCATGTTTTCCCCCGACCCATGTGTAAGTTGGTCCATTTTATACAAAAGTCAAGTGTATCATGCTTGGTTCAAGTGATGGCATGATAAGTGGTGATATTCACTATTTAACAAGTTATGGGGTGATAATGTACAATAACAAGTCATGAAGTAATATGAGGTAAGATTCATCAAGTAACATGTCATATAATACCAGTTATGAAGCATGAACAGGAATAATATACCACACATGTATCAACAATAAGAACCAAATTCAGAACGGATCAACTAAGTCAAACAGTCATAATTAGTCGACTAGGAGGAAAGATTAGTCGACTAATAGGGGTCTTAAGTCGACTAACAGTCTGAATTAGTCGACTAAAACTGGGAAACAGAGAGTTGGGTTTCTGTTTCAGGAAAGTTAGTCGACTAGAGTGAAATGTATAGTCGACTAACAGATACCTAAGTCGACTAATAGAGGGGCTAGGTCGACTAAAACTGTGATACAGAAAGTTGGATTTATATCCGGATACAGGAGAGTCGACTATGGGAAATGGGTAGTCGACTAGGGGTCCTAAGTCGACTAATATCTAGGCTAAGTCGACTGTGGCCGAGAGTTGGTGTTTTCTGGTCCAAGGAAAGATTAGTCGACTAGGCTAAAAATGTAGTCGACTAGGGGGGTCTAGTCGACTGGTAATATGGCTTAGTCGACTAAAACTGTGAAATCAAAAAAGTTACGTTTCAGAACAAATGGGTTAGTCGACTAGTCTCTAGGTCAAGTCGACTAATTCTGGGAAAACAGGTTACAGAACAGATTTTATGGTGATTGTTTGATGGGCTAAAAAATCGATTTTTATGGCACAAGTGTACATGAAAGATCAACACAAGTAAACAAGGAAGTTGTCTAGTCTTGGTGAGTAAAGATACTCACTTTGAACGGTTAAATCGAGCTTGACGAGTTCCGAAAAGATCGTGTCGATAAATATCACCAAATGATTCCACGGCGATACTACGGGCGATCACAATCCAAAAGCAGTCGTTGCTTGAAAAGGAGATGAAGACCTTGTGGTGTTTTGGAGTTAGGGTTTGAGATAGAGAAGAAAATGGTGAAGGCTAATTTCTTGGTGAAGTGAAGAAAAGAGAAAAGATTTGTAAAGGAAAGGATTTATATAGGTTTTGATTTTTGTAAAGGGAATGCAAATAAAGAAATTGAGAGGGGTTTTGTGCAAAATAGGGGAGATGAGGTGTCTCCCTTGGCCAATGGTGGCCGGCCATGAGAAAGAGAGAGAGAGAGATGTATTAAATGAGGGAGGTTGGTGAGAATGTGTGGAGATGGAATTTTTGGAAGAAAATGGAAATTTGGAAAATGGAATTTTTGTGATTGTGAAGGAAGGAAAAGAAAATAGGGAAAAGGAAAAAGAAAAGAATTGATAAAAGAAGAGATTTTCTTGGTCTTGGAAAATGAAAATACCGGAAACACGGATTCCTAGGTTCAAGTCAAGAATGGGAAAACATTTCGGAAAATACCGAAATCGTCCGAAATTCAAGTATCTCGGAACGACTCGTAAATTTTACCAAAAATCAATAATAAATATGAAGACGTATATAGTGAAATCCGTTTGAAGAAATACCTTATAGTTTTAAAACTAAAAATCCGGAATCAGTTACCTACCGACTCCGACAGAATTTTCATAAATTCATAAAATTCTCAGAAAAAGTATATGGATAAGAAATACGATTTTAAGAAATAAAGTCTAAAGGACTTTCTAGAAATTCCTAACTGTTTGTGAAATAAAAATTCGGGAATCGATCAGCGACACTGGTCGACACCGGTTTTGAAGAAATTCATTTTAATTCTAGAAAATTCCAAAAATTCACCTAAAATCTAATATATTAGAAATGATATTTGAAATTGAAATTGGTTAATACGGGAAGTAAATCGAAAAATATGATCGAAAATCAGAATACGCAACTTAGTACGTATTACGGAAACGGGGTATTACAATCTACCCACCTTACAAAAATTTCGTCCTCGAAATTTCATAAGGTGAAGGGTAACAGGAATGGTAACAGATAGATCAGGCTAGGAAGAAAGATAACAATAGAAAAGAGTAAAAGGAAAGAGGCTTACCAATCAAGATGAGAAGAGTTGAGGATAACGCTCTCGGATGACGTCCTCTCGTTCCCAGGTGGCCTCTCCTGGCGCATGGCGGTTCCAAGACACCAACACTAAAGGTATGGCTTTGCTCTTCAGTGTCTTCACACTTCTATCCAATATGGCCATCGGCTGCTCCTGATATGATAAGTCCGGTTGCAGTTCCAGCTCGGAGTGATCCAAAATATGGCTATCATCCTTTACATACCTCCTCAACTGAGATACGTGGAAAACATTATGAACACCGTCCAACGATGGCGGCAATGCCAATCGATAAGACACATCTCCCACTCGATCCAATATCTCGAATGGGCCGATATATCTCGGACTCAGCTTCCACGAATACCGAATCGGATCACACCTTTGGTAGGTGATATCCTTAAGAACACATGATCTCCTGCCTGGAACTCCAATGGCCTTCTCTGTGAATCTGCCCAACTCTTCTGCCGACTCTGAGCTGCCTTGAGATGATCCCTGATGACTCTGACCTTCTCTGTAGTCTGAATCAGCATCTCTGGCCCCAATAGACTCCTCTCACCGACTTCATCCCAACAAATCGGTGACCTGCACTTCCTCCCATACAGTGCCTCAAAAGGTGCCATCTTGATACTTGCCTGATAGCTGTTGTTATAAGAAAACTCAGCCAAGTGAAGATGGTCTTCCCAAGATCCCTTAAACTCAATTATGCAGGCTCTAAGCATATCTTCAAGGATCTGGATGGTCCTCTCAGATTGTCCGTCTGTCTGAGGATGATATGCTGTACTGAATTTCAGACGAGTTCCCAGACTTTCTTGGAGACTCTCCCAAAAATGAGATCTGAATCTGGTATCTCTATCTGAAACAATACTCACTGGAACTCCATGCAGACGAACTATCTCCTTCATGTACTTGTCTGCTAGAACCTCCGTTGACTGACCCACCCTGAATGGTATGAAATGAGCTGACTTGGTAAGACGATCAATGATAACCCACACAGCATTATTACCTTTGGAACTACGAGGTAATGCCGTGACAAAGTCCATAGTGATGTGCTCCCACTTCCATTCGGGTATTGGCAAAGGATGAAGAAGTCCAGCTGATCTCTGATGCTCAATCTTTATCTGCTGGCACACCAAGCACTTAGCTACAAACTGAGCTATCTCTCTCTTCATGGCATTCCACCAAAATTGTTTCTTCAAGTCCTGGTACATCTTGTTTCCCCCTGGATGTATAGAATATGCTGAACTGTGTGCCTCTACCAAAATCTTCTGTCTAACTTCTCCCTGGGGAACACAAAGCCTGCTACCAAAGTACAAGGCTCCATCTGGACGAATACAGATATCGGTCCTCAATCCAGCCTCTACCTGAGCTCGGAATGTCTGCAATCTGGGATCCTCCTTCTGAGCTTCCTTGATCTCATCAATCAATGATGACTGGATCTGTAAAGCCATGAGCTGCCCTGCCTTGTCACCTCCTCGAACTACCATCAAGTCCAATCTGATAAAGTCCTGAATCAACTCCTTCTGCTGAGTAAGTTGGACAAGCACTCTGTTCTCTGGCATCCTACTCAGTGCATCAGGAACTGTATTGACCTTGCCTGGATGATATTGCAAGTCAATATCATAGTCTGCCATAAGCTCCAGCCAACCGCCTCTGCCTCATGTTCAACTCCTTCTGCGAGAAGATATACTTGAGGCTCTTATGATCTGTATAAATCAACACCTTATCTCCCAGAAGATAGTGCCTCCAAATCTTCAAGGCAAAGATCACTGCTGCTAGCTCCAAGTCATGAGTTGGGTAGTTCCGCTCATGAGTCTTCAGTTGCCTAGATGCATATGCTATAACATGATCATGTTGCATAAGTACGCATCCCAGACCTTTACCTGAAGCATCACTAAAGATAACCATCCCTCCTCTCCCTGAGGGAGTCCTCAAGATTGGAGCTGAAATAAGCTCTGCTTAACTGCTCAAATGCTGCATCACATCCTCAGTCCATATGTACTTTACCCCTTTTCGGGTTAGCTGGGTTAACGGAGCTGCAATTCTAGAGAAGTCCTGGACAAAGCGTCTGTAATATCCTGCTAGTCCAAGAAAACTCTTAATCTCAGTCACCGTCCTCGGAACTGGCCAATCCTTCACTGCCTGGACTTTGCTAGGGTCAACCGAAATCCCTTCTGCTGAAACCATGTGTCCAAGGAAGGCTATGCTGTCCAACCAGAACTCACACTTGCTTCTCTTGGCATGAAGCTGCTCCTGCTGAAGAGTCTGCAACACAATCCTCAAGTGTTCTGCATGCTCCTTGCTGTTCTTTGAATAGATCAGAATGTCGTCTATGAAAACAACAACGAACTGATCCAAGTAGGGCGAGAACACTCGGTTCATCAAGTCCATGAAAACTGCAGGGGCATTGGTAACTCCGAAAGGCATAACGAGAAACTCATAATGGCCATAACGGGTCCTGAATGCCGTCTTCGGAATATCCTCCTTCTTCACCCTCAGCTGATGGTAACCCGACTGTAAATCCAATTTAGAGAATACACGGGCTCCATGAAGCTGATCAAATAGATCATCAATCCTGGGTAAGGGATACTTGTTCTTGATGGTGACCTTGTTCAATTCCCTGTAATCAATACAAAGTCTCTTACTACCATCCTTCTTGTTCGCCAATAGTACTGGAGCTCCCCGGTGAAGTACTCGGCCGAATCAATCCCTTGTCTGAGTATTCCTGCAGCTGCTTCTTCAGAATCTCTAACTCCGTCGGTGCCATCCTGTACGGAGCCTTAGATATCGGAGCTGCTCCTGGAACTGTATCAATGGAGAACTCAATCTTCCTTTCCGGTGGCAGTCCTGAAATCTCAGCAAACACCTCAGGGAATTCTTCCCACACCGGTACCTTCTGCTTCTGAACCTCCGAAGTAGTCATCTGAATCTTTCCCTTAGTGTTCTTCACTTCTCCACTGAACTGGAACTCCGGTTGAAGTGGGATTCTAAAATTGATCTTCTTCTCCCTACAGTCAATTACTGCATAGTACTGACTGAGCCAGGTCATGCCTAAGATTACGTCGTACCCTTTGGTGTCTAGTACGAGCATATCTATGGCAAAGTCTTATCACATAATTCTACTGGACAGTCAGTACAAACTCGGGAAGATATAATTACCCCATTCCCTGTACTTATCTCCCATTTGTGGTCTAACAATCTAACAGGAATAGAATGTATAGCCACAAATTTATCTGAGATATAACAGTGGGATGCACCTGAATCGAAGAGAGCGAGAACAGGATGTGAATGTACTCTGATGTTACATGTAATCACCTCCTCTGAAGCCTCAGCCTCCTCTGCTGTCAGGTTGTAAGCCTGACCTCTGCCACGCCCTGCTGCTGTCCTACCTCCTCTCTGAACTGGGCGAATGGCATGCTGTGGAGGAAGGGGTAGAGCTCTCCTCATCACCGGTCCCTGGTTCCTCTGCCCAAGTGGCCCTGGTAGCACCCTCTGTCCATTCGGTCCTTGAAGTGCTGGCACTGCTTGACCGGTTTATCCCCACTCTCCTGTGTGGACAAGCCTCTATGGAATGGTCTCTGGATCCACACACCAAGCACAACCCATTTGCCCTCCGGCAATTTGGTCGAGTGTGCCCTGGTTTCTGACAGTAGTTGCAGAAGGCAATAGGTTGGGCCGTCTGGTAAGGAGCTGGCCTGAAAGGTTGCCTCATCTGGACCTTCGCTGCTCTGAACGGGCCCCCTCTTCCCATAGGTACAAATGGCCGCTTCATGACCTGCTGTCTCATCTGATCCCCTTGCTCCTTCTCAAACCCACGCTCTACCTCCCGAGCGATGGTGAGAACTCTGCATAGGTCTTCAGCTGCTGGGGCATCAGGTACATCTGAATCTTCATCTGTAGACCCTGCTGAAACCTGCTCGCTCGCTTCTCCTCGTCCGTTACCATATACGGCGCGAAGCGGCTCAGTCGAAGAAACTCCGCGGCATACTCGTCCACGGACTTGTTCCACTGCTGGAGCCTGATGAATTGCTCCTCCATATCTTTCTGCGCCGTAGCAGGGAAGAAGCGGCTGTAAAAACTCTTAGAGAAGGCGTCCCAAGTAACGGGCTTCTCCAGTCTAGCCTCCTCTGCGAGCCACCAAGTTCTCGCAACATCCTTTAACTGAATCTTAGCTACCTCAACTTGGTTCTCCTTCGGGACACGGGCTGCATTCAGTAGGTCTGCAGTGTCCGTCAACCATTGCTCAGCCTCCAATGGTTTCTCGCCTCCCGTGAAGATGGCCGGTTGCAGCCGTCGGAAGTCGGACACGTTCCCCGGCCTCTGCTCCTTCGGGGCTGCCAACTCCTGCCTAAGGAGCTCGGTCTGCTGTTGCTGATTTTCCATCTGCTGTTGCTGGTTTCCCAGCATGGTCTGAATGACCTTCAGGATATCAGCATTCTCTCCTCCTACGGGTCCATTCGGGACTTGCCCAATGTTGTTACGACCCGACCTTCGCTCCATACCGAATGATAACTGGAATTGGAAACAAAGGAAAGGAGTTTAGGATACGAAGGAATTGATCAACGAAAGAAGCAAGAAGGACTCTATAACTTTGTACATTGCAGTTGGCATAAGCAAATTACTAGAATTTGCCACTTGATTGTACTTTTAGGTGTGAGAGCCTAAGCTCTGATACCAACCTGTAACGCCCCGATTCCACGGATACGGGGACGTCACTGCGACGTATATACATAGGTCATAAATTGCCCCCACGCATATACGCTAAGCATAAAAGTACAACAAAGAATCAGAGTACAACACAAAGCGTGGTATATTCATATGCCAACTATAAAAGTACTAATACAAAGTTATACAAGTTATGATAACTGTTACACTTTACAAGTGTTTTGTTTTCACAACCAAGTCCAAAAGAACATATACAAAGATATACACAAGATGCTCACGTAAGAAATGGAGACTCGTGAGCCAAAAGGAAGAGTCTGGCACGAGGGAACTAGATCTGATCAGCCTGCTCACTCAGATACGCTTGGTCCTCTATGGATGGCTCCACTTCGTCCCAAGTCTCAGAATCTGAATATGCAAATCCAAGGAATCAAGACATATAACGATAACAAACTATAGCCAAGTGGCTAAGGACATGAATAAGAAAAGATGAAACAGGTATAAGGAATATCAACTAATAAGAATGAAAAGCATGAAGAGATAAGATCATAATACAATAATCTACAATTAACGTCTTATTATTATTACTTATCTTACTGTGATATCTAGCTATGTGACCCAGCGTCCCAGGGCACATAGATCCATATCCTAGTAAAACAAGGTTGTTATTGGAAATCAGCGGTTGTATCGACGAACTATGTTTACAGTGGATCCCGTACATGCCCGGGATAACGGTCCAGGATTGTTCCGTTGCTTGGTGACGGAAGCCAGCCGCTAGGCCATTCAGGAGGGACTTATGTATGCCCTTATCATGATGGTACCAGTAATAGAGGGAGCAAGCACTCCCCTCGGTCCCCTGGAGGCCCACAGGTCAGACCGGAACATGAGTTGCACAACATTCCTAAAAGCCACTGTAAACCGAACACATATCGATATCCGCATGTTTCCCCCGACCCATGTGTAAGTTGGTCCATTTTATACAAAAGTCAAGTGTATCATGCTTGGTTCAAGTGATGGCATGATAAGTGGTGATATTCACTATTTAACAAGTTATGGGGTGATAATGTACAATAACAAGTCATGAAGTAATATGAGGTAAGATTCATCAAGTAACATGTCATATAATACCAGTTATGAAGCATGAACAGGAATAATATACCACACATGTATCAACAATAAGAACCAAATTCAGAACGGAATCAACTAAGTCAAACAGTCATAATTAGTCGACTAGGAGGAAAGATTAGTCGACTAATAGGGGTCTTAAGTCGACTAACAGTCTGAATTAGTCGACTAAAACTGGGAAACAGAGAGTTGGGTTTCTGTTTCAGGAAAGTTAGTCGACTAGAGTGAAATGTATAGTCGACTAACAGATACCTAAGTCGACTAATAGAGGGGCTAGGTCGACTAAAACTGTGATACAGAAAGTTGGGATTTATATCCGGGATACAGGAGTCGTCTATGGGGAAATGGGTAGTCGACTAGGGGTCCTAAGTCGACTAATATCTAGGCTAAGTCGACTGTGGCCGAGAGTTGGTGTTTTCTGGTCCAAGGAAAGATTAGTCGACTAGGCTAAAAATGTAGTCGACTAGGGGGGTCTAGTCGACTGGTAATATGGCTTAGTCGACTAAAACTGTGAAATCAAAAAAGTTACGTTTCAGAACAAATGGGTTAGTCGACTAGTCTCTAGGTCAAGTCGACTAATTCTGGGAAAACAGGTTACAGAACAGATTTTATGGTGATTGTTTGATGGGCTAAAAATACGATTTTTATGGCACAAGTGTACATGAAAGATCAACACAAGTAAACAAGGAAGTTGTCTAGTCTTGGTGAGTAAAGATACTCACTTTGAACGGTTAATCGAGGCTTGACGAGTTCCGAAAAGATCGTGTCGATAAATATCACCAAATGATTCCACGGCGATACTACGGGCGATCACAATCCAAAAGCAGTCGTTGCTTGAAAAGGAGATGAAGACCTTGTGGTGTTTTGGAGTTAGGGTTTGAGATGGAGAAGAAAATGGTGAAGGCTAATTTCTTGGTGAAGTGAAGAAAAGAGAAAAGATTTGTAAAGGAAAGGATTTATATAGGTTTTGATTTTTGTAAAGGGAATGCAAATAAAGAAATTGAGAGGGGTTTTGTGCAAAATAGGGGAGATGAGGTGTCTCCCTTGGCCAATGGTGGCCGGCCATGAGAAAGAGAGAGAGAGAGATGTATTAAATGAGGGAGGTTGGTGAGAATGTGTGGAGATGGAATTTTGGAAGAAAATGGAAAATTGGAAAATGGAATTTTTGTGGTTGTGAAGGAAGGAAAAGAAAATAGGGAAAAGGAAAAAGAAAGAATTGATAAAAGAAGAGATTTTCTTGGTCTTGGAAAATGAAAATACCGGAAACACGGATTCCTAGGTTCAAGTCAAGAATGCGGGAAAACATTTCGGAAAATACCGAAATCGTCCGAAATTCAAGTATCTCGGAACGACTCGTAAATTTTACCAAAAATCAATAATAATATATGAAGACGTATAGTGAAATCCGTTTGAAGAAATACCTTATAGTTTAAAACTAAAAATCCCGGAATCAGTTACCTACCGACTCCGACAGAATTTTCATAAATTCATAAAATTCTCAGAAAAAGTATATGGATAAGAAATACGATTTTAAGAAATAAAGTCTAAAGGACTTTCTAGAAATTCCTAACTGTTTGTGAAATAAAAATTCGGGAATCGATCAGCGACACTGGTCGACACCGGTTTTGAAGAAATTCATTTTAATTCTAGAAAATTCCAGAAATTCACCTAAAATCTAATATATTAGAAATGATATTTGAAATTGAAATTGGTCAAATACGGGAAGTAAATCGAAAAATACGATCGAAAATCAGAATACGCAACTTAGTACGTATTACGGAAACGGGGTATTACAATCTCACCCACCTTACAAAAATTTCGTCCTCGAAATTTAGTAAAGTGAAAGGTAACAGGAAAGGTAACGGATATAGAGAAGGATAAGATAGGGAATAACAGTTGAGAAGAATAGAAGGAAAGGGTCTTACCAATCAAGATGTGAAGAGTTGAGGATAACGCTCTCGGATAACGTCCTCTCGTTCCCAAGTGGCCTCCCCTGGTGCATGCCTGTTCCACGACACCAATACTAATGGAATGGCTTTGTTCTTCAGTGTCTTCACACTTCTATCCAATATGGCCATCGGCTGCTCCTGATATGATAAGTCCGGTTGCAGTTCCAACTCGGAGTGATCCAAAATATGGCTATCATCCTTTACATACCTCCTCAACTGAGATACGTGGAAAACATTATGAACACCGTCCAACGATGGCGGCCAAGCCAATCGATAAGACACATCTCCCACTCGATCCAATATCTCGAATGGGCCGATATATCTCGGACTCAGCTTTCCACGAATACCGAATCGGATCACACCTTTGGTAGTGATATCCTTAAGAACACATGATCTCCTGCCTGGAACTCCAATGGCCTTCTCTGTGAATCTGCCCAACTCTTCTGCCGACTCTGAGCTGCCTTGAGATGATCCCTGATGACTCTGACCTTCTCTGTAGTCTGAATCAGCATCTCTGCCCCAATAGACTCTTCTCACCGACTTCATCCCAACAAATCGGTGACCTGCACTTCCTCCCATACAGTGCCTCAAAAGGTGCCATCTTGATACTTGCCTGATAGCTGTTGTTATAAGAAAACTCAGCCAAGTGGAGATGGTCTTCCCATGAACCCCCGAACTCAATCATGCAGGCTCTAAGCATATCTTCAAGGATCTGGATGGTCCTCTCAGATTGTCCGTCTGTCTGAGGATGATATGCTGTACTGAATTTCAGACGAGTTCCCAGACTTTCTTGGAGACTCTCCCAAAAATGAGATCTGAATCTGGTATCTCTATCTGAAACAATACTCACTGGAACTCCATGCAGACGAACTATCTCCTTCATGTACTTATCTGCCAGAACCTCTGTAGTCTGACCCACCCTGAATGGTATGAAATGAGCTGACTTGGTAAGACGATCAATGATAACCCACACAGCATTATTACCTTTCGGACTACGAGGTAATGCCGTGACAAAGTCCATAGTGATGTGCTCCCACTTCCATTCAGGTATTGGCAAAGGATGAAGAAGCCGGCTGATCTCTGATGCTCAATCTTTATCTGCTGGCACACCAAGCACTTAGCTACAAACTGAGCTATCTCTCTCTTCATGGCATTCCACCAAAATTGCTTCTTCAAGTCCTGGTACATCTTGTTTCCTCCTGGATGTATAGAATAGGCTGAACTATGTGCTTCCTCAAAATCTTCTGTCTAACTTCCCCTTGGGGAACACAAAGTCTACCTCCAAAGTACAATGCACCATCCGGACGAATACAAATATCCGTCCTCAATCCAGCCTCCACCTGAACTCGGAATGTCTGTAGCCTGGGGTCCTCCTTCTGAGCTTCCTTAATCTCATCTATCAATGAAGACTGGATCTGTAAGGTCATAAGCTGTCCTGTCTTCTCAGCTCCTCGAACCACCATCAAGTCCAATCTGATAAAGTCCTGAATTAACTCCTTCTGCTGAGTAAGTTGGACAAGCACTCTGTTCTCTGGCATCCTACTCAGTGCATCAGGAACTGTATTGACCTTGCCTGGATGATATTGCAAGTCATATCATAGTCTGCCATAAGCTCCAGCCACCGCCTCTGCCTCATGTTCAACTCTTTCTGCGAGAAGATATACTTGAGGCTCTTGTGATCTGTATATATCAGCACTCTATCTCCCAGAAGATAGTGCCTCCAAATCTTCAAAGCAAAGATCACTGCTGCCAACTCCAAGTCATGAGTTGGGTAATTCCGCTCATGAGGCTTCAATTGCCTAGATGCATATGCTATAACATGATCATGTTGCATAAGTACGCATCCCAGGCCTTTACCTGATGCATCACTAAAGATGACCATCCCTCCCCTCCCTGAGGGAGTTCTCAAGATAGGAGCGGAAATGAGCTTCTGCTTCAACTGCTCGAAGGCTACATCACACTCCTCTGTCCATATGTACCTCTCCCCCTTTCTGGTGAGCCTGGTCAACGGAGCTGCAATTCTAGAGAAATCCTGAACAAAGCGTCTGTAATAGCCGGCTAGTCCAAGAAAACTCTTTATCTCAGTCACCGTCCTCGGAACTGGCCAATCCTTTACTGCCTGGACTTTGCTCGGATCAACTGAGATACCTTCTGCTGACACCATATGTCCAAGGAATGCTATGCTGTCCAACCAGAACTCACACTTGTTCCTCTTGGCATGAAGCTGCTCCTGCTGAAGTGTCTGCAACACGATTCTCAAGTGTTCTGCATGCTCCCTGTTGTTCTTTGAATAGATCAAGATGTCGTCTATGAAAACAACAACAAACTGATCCAAGTAGGACGAGAACACTCGGTTCATCAAGTCCATGAAAACTGCAGGGGCATTGGTGACTCCGAAAGGCATTACTAGAAACTCATAGTGGCCATAACGGGTCCTGAATGCCGTCTTCGGAATATCCCCCTTCTTCACCCTCAGCTGATGGTAACCCGACTGTAAATCCAATTTAGAGAACACATGGCTCCATGAAGCTGATCAAATAGATCATCGATCCTGGGTAAGGGATACTTGTTCTTGATGGTGACCTTGTTCAATTCCCTGTAATCAATACAAAGTCTCTTACCACCATCCTTCTTGTTGGCCAATAGAACTGGAGCTCCCCATGGTGAAGTACTCGGCCGAATCAATCCCTTGTCTGAGTATTCCTGCAGCTGCTTCTTCAGAATCTCTAACTCCGTCGGTGCCATCCTGTACGGAGCCTTAGATATCGGAGCTGCTCCTGGAACTGTATCAATGGAGAACTCAATCTTCCTTTCCGGTGGCAGTCCTGAAATCTCAGCAAACACCTCAGGGAATTCTTCCCACACCGTACCTTCTGCTTCTGAACCTCCGAAGGAGTCATCTGAATCTTTCCCTTAGTGTTCTTCACTTCTCCACTGAACTGGAACTCCGGTTGAAGTGGAATTCTAAAATTGATCTTCTTCTCCCTACAGTCAATTACTGCATAGTACTGACTGAGCCAGGTCATGCCTAAGATTACGTCGTACCCTTTGGTGTTTAGTACGAGCATATCTATGGCTAAGACCTTATCACATAGTTCTACTGGACAGTCAGTACAAACTCGGGAAGATATAACTACCCCATTCCCTGTACTTATCTCCCATTGTGGTCTAACAATCTAACAGGAATAGAATGTACAGCCACAAATTTATCTGAGATATAACAGGGATGCACCTGAGTCGAAGAGAGCGAGAACAGGATGTGAATGTACTCTGTGTTACCTGTAATCACCTCCTCTGAAGCCTCAGCCTCCTCTGCTGTCAGGTTGTAAGCCTGACCTCTGCCACGCCCTGCTGCTGTCCTACCTCCTCTCTGAACTGGGCGAATGGCATGCTGTGGAGGAAGGGGTAGAGCTCTCCTCATCACCGGTCCCTGGTTCCTCTGCCCAAGTGGCCCTGGTAGCACCCTCTGTCCATTCGGTCCTTGAAGTGCTGGCACTGCTTGACCGGTTATCCCCACTCTCCTGTGTGGACAAGCCTCTATGGAATGGTCTCTGGATCCACACACCAAGCACAGCCCATTTGCCCTCCGGCAATTTGGTCGAGTGTGCCCTGGTTTCTGACAGTAGTTGCAGAAGGCAATAGGTTGGGCCGTCTGGTAAGGAGCTGGCCTGAAAGGTTGCCTCATCTGGACCTTTGCTGCTCTGAACGGGCCTCCTCTTCCCACTGGTACAAATGGCCGCTTCATGACCTGCTGTCTCATCTGATCCCCTTGCTCCTTCTCAAACCCACGCTCTACCTCCCGAGCGATGGTGAGAACCTCTGCATAGGTCTTCAGCTGCTGGGGCATCAGGTACATCTGAATCTTCATCTGTAGACCCTGCTGAAACCTGCTCGCTCGCTTCTCCTCGTCCGTTACCATATACGGCGCGAAGCGGCTCAGTCGAAGAAACTCCGCGGCATACTCGTCCACGGACTTGTTCCACTGCTGGAGCCTGATGATTTGCTCCTCCATATCTTTCTGCGCCGTAGCAGGGAAGAAGCGGCTGTAAAAACTCTTGGAGAAGGCGTCCCAAGTAACGGGCTTCTCCAGTGTAGCCTCCTCTGCGAGCCACCAAGTTCTCGCAACATCCTTTAACTGAATCTTAGCTACTTCAACTTGGTTCTCCTTCGGGACACGGGCTGCATTCAGTAGGTCTGCAGTGTCCGTCAACCATTGCTCAGCCTCCAATGGTTTCTCGCCTCCCGTGAAGATGCCGGTTGCAGCCGTCGGAAGTCGGACACGTTCCCCGGCCTCTGCTCCTTCGGGGCTGCAACTCCTGCCTAAGGAGCTCGGTCTGCTGTTGCTGATTTTCCATCTGCTGTTGCTGGTTTCCCAGCATGGTCTGAATGACCTTCAGGATATCAGCATTCTCTCCTCCTACGGGTCCATTCGGGACTTGCCCGATATTGTTACGACCCGATCGTCTCTCCATATCGAATGATAACTGGAATTGAAACAAAGGAAAGGAGTTTAGGATACGAAGGAATTGATCAACGAAAGAAGCAAGAAGGACTCTATAACTTTGTACAGTGTAGTTGGCATAAGCAAATTACAGTAATTTGCTACTTGATTGTACTTTTAGGTGTGAGAGCCTAAGCTCTGATACCAACCTGTAACGCCCCGATTCCACAGATACGGGGACGTCACTGCGACGTATATACGTAGGTCAAAATGCCCCCACGTATATACGCTAAGCATAAAAGTACAACAAGAATCAGAGTACAACACAAAGCGTGGTATATTCATATGCCAACTATAAAAGTACTAATACAAAGTTATACAAGTTATGATAACTGTTACACTTTACAAGTGTTTTTTTTTTCACAACCAAGTCCAAAAGAACATATACAAGGATATACACAAGATGCTCACGTAAGAGATGGAGACTCGTGAGCCAAAAGGATGAGTCTGGCACGAGGGAACTAGATCTGATCAGCCTGCTCACTCAGATACGCTTGGTCCTCTATGGATGGCTCCATCTTCGTCCCAAGTCTCAGAATCTGAATATGCAAATCTAAGGAATCAAGACATATAACGATAACAAACTATAGCCAAGTGGCTAAGGACATGAATAAGAAAAGATGAAACAGGTATAAGGAATATCAACTAATAAGAATGAAAAGCATGAAGAGATAAGATCATAATACAATAATCTACAATTAACGTCTTATTATTATTACTTATACTGTGATATCTAGCTATGTGACCCAGCGTCCCAGGGCACATAGATCCATATCCTAGTAAAACAAGGTTGTTATTGGAAATCAGCGGTTGTATCGACGAACTATGTTTACAGTGGATCCCGTACATGCCCGGGATAACGGTCCAGGATTGTTCCGTTGCTTGGTGACGGAAGCAGCGCTAGGCCATTCAGGAGGGACTTATGTATGCCCTTATCATGATGGTACCAGTAATAGAGGGAGCAAGCACTCCCCTCGGTCCCCTGGAGGCCCACAGGTCAGACCGGAACATGAGTTGCACAACATTCCTAAAAGCCACTGTAAACACGAACACATATCGATATCCGCATGTTTTCCCCCGACCCATGTGTAAGTTGGTCCATTTTATGCAAAAGTCAAGTGTATCATGCTTGGTTCAAGTGATGGCATGATAAGTGGTGATATTCACATTTTAACAAGTTATGGGGTGATAATGTACAATAACAAGTCATGAAGTAATATGAGGTAAGATTCATCAAGTAACATGTCATATAATACCAGTTATGAAGCATGAACAGGAATAATATACCACACATGTATCAACAATAAGAACCAAATTCAGAACGGAATCAACTAAGTCAAACAGTCATAATTAGTCGACTAGGAGGAAAGATTAGTCGACTAATAGGGGTCTTAAGTCGACTAACAGTCTGAATTAGTCGACTAAAACTGGGAAACAGAGAGTTGGGTTTCTGTTTCAGGAAAGTTAGTCGACTAGAGTGAAATGTATAGTCGACTAACAGATACCTAAGTCGACTAATAGAGGGGCTAGGTCGACTAAAACTGTGATACAGAAAGTTGGGATTTATATCCGGGATACAGGAGTCGACTATGGGGAAATGGGTAGTCGACTAGGGGTCCTAAGTCGACTAATATCTAGGCTAAGTCGACTGGGGCCGAGAGTTGGTGTTTTCTGGTCCAAGGAAAGATTAGTCGACTAGGCTAAAAATGTAGTCGACTAGGGGGGTCTAGTCGACTGGTAATATGGCTTAGTCGACTAAAACTGTGAAATCAGAAAAAGTCACGTTTCAGAACAAATGGGTTAGTCGACTAGTCTCTAGGTTAAGTCGACTAATTCTGGGAAAACAGGTTACAGAACAGATTTTATGGTGATTGTTTGATGGGCTAAAAATACGATTTTTATGGCACAAGTGTACATGAAAATCAACACAAGTAAACAAGGAAGTTGTCTAGTCTTGGTGAGTAAAGATACTCACTTTGAACGGTTAAATCGAGGCTTGACGAGTTCCGAAAAGATCGTGTCGATAAATATCACCAAATGATTCCACGGCGATACTACGGACGATCACAATCCAAAAGCAGTCGTTGCTTGAAAAGGAGATGAAGACCTTGTGGTGTTTTGGAGTTAGGGTTTGAGATGGAGAAGAAAATGGTGAAGGCTAATCTCTTGGTGAAGTGTATCATAGGTTTTGATTTTTGTAAAGGAAAGGATTTATATAGGTTTTGATTTTTGTAAAGGGAATGCAATTAAAGAATTTGAGAGGGGTTTTGTGCAAAATAGGGGAGATGAGGTGTCTCCCTTGGCCAATGGTGGCCGGCCATGAGAAAGAGAGAGAGAGATGTATTAAATGAGGGAGGTTGGTGAGAATGTGTGGAGATGAAATTTTGGAAGAAAATGGAAATTTGGAAAATGGAATTTTTGTGGTTGTGAAGGAAGGAAAAGAAAATAGGGAAAAGGAAAAAGAAAAGAATTGATAAATGAAGAGATTTTCTTGGTCTTGGAAAATGAAAATACCGGAAACACGGATTCCTAGGTTCAAGTCAAGAATGTGGGAAAACATTTCGGAAAATACCGAAATCGTCCGAAATTCAAGTATCTCGGAACGACTCGTAAATTTTACCAAAAATCAATAATAATATATGAAGACGTATAGTGAAATCCGTTTGAAGAAATACCTTATAGTTTTAAAACTAAAAATCCCGGAATCAGTTACCTACCGACTCCGAAAGAATTTTCATAAATTTATAAAATTCTCAGAAAAAGTATATGGATAAGAAATACGATTCTAAGAAATAAAGTCTAAAGGACTTTCTAGAAATTCATAACTGTTTGTGAAATAAAAATTCGGGAATCGATCAGCGACACTGGTCGACACCGGTTTGAAGAAATTCATTTTAATTTTAGAAAATCCAGAAATTCACCAAAAATCTAATATATTAGAAAATGATATTTGAAATTGAAATGGTCAAATACGGGAAGTAAATCGAAAAATATGATCGAAAAGCTGAATACGCAACTAAGTACGTATTCCGGAAACGGGGTATTACAGCGATGGATTTGAGGAGGAGAAGGTGGTGATGGTGGTGGTGATGAGTTTGAAAGGAGAAGAAGGGGGAGGTGGAGAAGGAGATGGTGGGTTTGAGGAGGAGGGGAGGAGGAGGAGATATATATAGAACGTGGTGATAGAGGAGGAGGAGGATGTGATGGTGGTGATAGTGGAGGAGGAAGTGGTGATGGAGGATTATTTTAATAAAAAATTAAGTTTAACGTGGCTACATGCGCTAGACATTTATCTTTATCTTTTAATGGAAATGTAACGGTTCTAGAGCTAAAGGAGTCAATGTAAGTTTTCTTAGTTCAGGAGGATTTGATACAACACCCTTTATAATATAGACAGCGACGGAGCCAAGGGGGCACATGTCCCCCACGGCCCCGCCAGAAAAAGATTGAGGCCCTTGATTTTTGCCCCCATACCCAATCTTCTTCCCTCTCTCTCAGGTCGCATGGAGCAGGGAGGAGGGAGGCTGTCGGCGTGCAGAAGGCATTGTGGACCGCTATTAGGATGAAGATGGAGACGGCGAGGCCAGCGAGGGAAAGGGGAGAAGGAGGCAGGGGATGGGGGAGGGGATCGAGTCACAACACCGCCGGCCGTCGGTGACGCTACCGGAGAAGTCGTTCATTCCAATGACGATCGCTACCCCTCAACGCATTTTGAGAGGGAGGTTTTAAGATATAAAGAGATTCAAGAATCAAGAACTTGGGATCTAAGAAAGCAAAGATGTCTATTGTGGTGTTGCCTCGTTTCTTGAGCAGATTGTGCTGTAGGGTCCACCGATAAAAGAAGCCAATGCCCAGACAACAACTAGATCTGATTTGTTGGCCCAACTTGACTCACTGGGATCATCATTAAATTAGTCAAAGGATCAAAATAAAAAATATTCTTTCAATTTCTTTTAAGTGTAAATAAGTTTTATTGAGAAATATTCACTCAATTTTAATCAAGTAATTACTGTAGTCCTCAAATAATTTTTAAGGAATAATTAATTATACAGCAAACACCATGGGAGGATTTTTTTTGTTTTTAAATTAGTCTTAAGAGTCTTTGGCTAATTTTTTTTTTTACGATCTTCTTTTCGTACAAGCTTTGTTCAATATGCATTTAAAATTACTGCGCATAGTATGCAAGGTGATGGAAAAAGAAATTTAGGATGTATTTTTTCCCAAAAAAAGAATACAAAAGATAACAGACTTCCTCAAATTTCTGAAAAGGCTACAAACATTTTTCTTTAATTATTAAACAAACATAGTGTGTTTTGGTACAGAAGAATATAGAGAGATTGAAGATTCTCATGCGAATTCGCAATCTCTGCCTTCATTATTTGCTGGTCCAAATGCCTATCACTCTATTTTTGATAATGATTAACTCATGTAGTTATAGTACTAATAATCTTTTGTTTATTAAGTTTCAGGTATTTAGTTGAGATCTTAGTTGATATTTACATTCTTCAAGCTAACACACATTGATTCAAGAGCTCAAGCATAAAAAATACATCGTGCTCAAGATGGAGTCTAGCTCAAGGATCAACTTTGGATCAAGTCTAAATGGAGAAGAGATCTTCAAGAACACTTGAGTTAGAGTTTATGAGTTAAGATCTTACGTATAAAATAGATTAGTTTTGATTGATCAAGCTCACACACACCCACACAAAAGTTTGACATTGATTTTCAAGAACAAAAGTTTTTAGCTTCGGTTTAACACGTTTACTTTTTATTTCATGAATAGATTTCATCAAAAATAAGTTTATATTGATTTTATGTGTATTAAATTTCATCCATATATACTATTGCTTCAAATGTGCTTAAGAAATTTATTTTGAAGAATTGAATTCATGAGTTTAACTTTTGTTTTTATCAAAATTTATTTTGATGTATATTGTCAAAAACAAGTCTATATTGTTTTACATGTGGATTGGATTCTATCCATACACATTAAGATTTAAAAGTTTAACAAACTTATTTTTGTATTTATACTAGTTTTGATAAATATTGAATTTTCATTTAGAAGTTAGTTTTTGAAAAATACGATTTTGTTTTAAAATTGAATTTCTATAACTCAAAAAATAAGTTCACTTGTAATATGTGTTATTTTTTTATAACATATATTTGTACTTCATTGTATTTACATGAACTTATTTTATGGAATTTACAGTGATTTATTGGTATTTAAAATAAATTTAAAAGATGTTAAATGTTTTAAAATTTGGTTCGGGGCTGAAGCCAGTCGACTAATCGTAAAGCTCATTTGCTCTGTCGATCGACCGCACGGTCGATCGACATGCACAAATGCGCACAACCTAGAGAGTTAGAAGTCCGGTCGACTGATCAGTCGACCGCAACAGAGATCAGCTGACCGACTGGTTGATGGACAATGACTGCAGAGCTCTCTAGCTTTCTCGCCGAAAAACACCAACGGTCAAAAATCTGACCATTGGTGATCGACCACCCGGTCAACCGACTGGCCATTTTTGGCATTATTTGCCCCCTAACGGCGAGTTGTTCTAATGCCTATATAAATAAGATTTTGGGCTGTTTTTCTCTAAGATTTTTAAGAGTAAAAATTCCTACTTCAACAGAGTTTCTCAACAAGAATTTCAAAAGTTTTTGGGCTTAAAATCCATCTCTCTATTGTATTTCAAAGTTTTGAAAAATCAAAGAAAACAAGTTTTAGGATATTAAAATTTTAAGTTTTTAATTCTATATCTTTCAAGAAGTTTTTCCCAAGTATTTTCTTTTGTGCTTCATTTTCAAAATCTTTGTTTTCTCGCAAGCTTGAGCTATTCATTACAAAATCTATCCTCTAAGATCTTGTATTATGAGAGGTGTTTTTGTGATATTTGTGATTACTAAATATTGTACCCTTATTTTTTTTGGCTTTGTGCCCTCCCTCTTGTGAAAAGGTGCATTTGACTTTGTTCCTTGACTTTGTGCCATTCTCTTGTGTAGAAGATTTTATCCTTTATGGAGTTATTTAGTGAAGAGAGTTGAAATCCATCTAAGTAAAGACGAGGATGCAGAGTTTGGTGCTCGAACCTCGAAATATATCCTTGTGTTTGCATTTGCTATCTCTCTACTCTACTCTACATGCTATTTAAAAATCACTGAAGACAAAACCTCAAAAATGCGGATCTCAAACCAAATGCGAGGGTTGCGTTTCAACCCTAAACGTAGATGTCGTACTTCATCAACTATGCAAAAGTAGTGTTCTTTGACAAACGCGAAGGTCGCGTTCTTTGACAAATGCGAAGGTCACTTTATTGCTTCAAAACGCGGACTTCCATCAGGGTCTTGCTTTCAACTTCAAAATGCATGCCTGTGTAGCTCCATTTTCGTTTCAACACCAACCTGCGAGCTTCGCGTTTCAATGCCAAAGTAAGGTCTGCGTCCAGAGCGAGACCTGCATTTCTACTATAACTAACAGTAATTAACTGGGTCGATTACACTCATGTTTTTTTCACTTAATGGGGAATTATGGAGAGATTTAAGGGTCAATTATACCCCAAAATTCTCTATAAATAGCTATGAATAGCTAGAGAATACCCCCTGGAGGTTGAGGGTAAAGAGGCATGCTTGATGCTTGAGTTCTCAAGTTGGATAACCACAAAAGGCTAAAGCTAAGCACAAGAATGCTAAGCACATATTATGTGAAAGAGAGGATTCAAGGGAGAAAAAAGAAGACTCTTTACATCTTGCTGAGTTCAAATTTAATCTCTTTAAGATTTTAGCCACCAATAAAGGTTTTATACCTTACCAGTGTGCTGTCAACGAGAGCAAGAAGATCCGAAGATCAAACTTCCAGTTCGCCTCGTCAACGAAGAAGTAGATTCACGCTTCACCGCTACATTATGAACCCAACACTAAACAAAGGGAGATTTAACCATTTTTTGCTTTTTTGTAATCAGATTTTGATCCATTGTAATCTTCTTTACAAGTAATTAAAGATTTTACATGCTCAATTTTTTGTAAATAGAAGATGGCGACTCTGCTGGAGACTGATTTCTCTACCGATGAGAAAGCCATAGTGCAAGCTGACCTCAAGCTTCTTGGATCCACTGTCGAATTGCTTTTCATCGAATTCGACCAAGAGTAGTTAAAATAACTTCTCTCCTCGTGCTCCATTAGCCCCAAAGCAATGCGAAAGTACCGCAAAGTCTCATCCGAGACTCGCTCTCTAGCCTCATTGGAGGATTCTCTAAGAAAAACTTCTTAGGAAGTTAACGTACACTTTTCGGCAAAGCAAATGGTTCAGCCTCTATTGAGGTTTGTGCAACCTCCTTTGGAGCCAACACAACTTGCGATGAAGTCTCTATGGAGACCCGGAAGATCAATGTTATGGCTCAAGGCCAACAAAATAATGGAGATCAATCTCGCTGTCATACTCTTCTCGGGGCAGAGCAAACTCAATTTGCAGGGGGTTCACAACAATTCCTGTGAGCCAAGCAAATTGCTGATCATTGCCAAAGACATCAAGCTCGTTGTCAGCAAGTAGAAGTTGAAGATAGTATTGTTTGCGCTAACATGATACTCCCAATCAACCTCGCATTCCTGCTTCAAAATGCGACGCTGGTGTTCAAATGCTACAGTCGCTGAAGGGTAAGCACACATCTTAGTGCCAAAATGCGAGTCACGTTCAACCTCATGCTGTGCCAAAACATGAGACCCGTATTTTACTTCAGAAGCATGAGACCCGCGTTCAGCATGTGGCTGCACCAAAATGCGACCTCTGCATTTCACTTCGGAAACACGAGACTCGCATTTAGATATTAGGAGATTTCAACTCTCGTGAGTCCAAAGTTAGTTCCTCACCAGCTCCCACTACAGACTTGAGAGACTACCTGACTCGGAAGAGGAGTGCCCATCAAACCACTCTCCAATGTTACCGTGAGCGGCTCATCTCATCAATTCTCTCCGAGTGTTATTGTTGCTCTCATGTGAGCAAAGCATCGGTTTTCAATCAGTTGTCAGCGATTTCAACCTCTAATTCAGCCAAGAGGCGTCACTCCTGCAAGGAGAAGTTATTTTCTGACATGGAGTACCCTGAAGTGGCTTCCAACATGGTGGGTCCAAGCATCACGCCAAGCAAGTCGAAGAGGAAACAACTGGCTCTCAATTCTGAGTCGGATGCAGAACGTTGCTCAGGCTTAAAAGAAATACTGATCGAGCCTGAAGGAACTTACCAACGCACTCGCATTCAGACTAGAGCAATTACCCTCGTGGACTACAATCTGTTGGCAAGAGGAATCGAGGTGAACGATGAGCACTCTGCCATTGTAGAATCCTACTCACCAAACTCACAAGAAGAGACGCAAGTTTTCGCCTATATGGCTAACACTCCAAAAGAGATGGCCAGAAGATTCGAAGAGCAATCTCGAGCTCAATAGGCACATCACGATATGCTCTAAGTCTAACAAGAGTTCATCAATAATCTCAAAAAGATGATAACTCTCTTGCTTGAAAAGCAGAAGAAGAAGCTGAAAGGCTAAAAAACTGGCACTTCTTCCAGCAAAAACAAGGGTAAAGAGAAGGAGAGTAAAAACTCTACTTTTGAACACTCTGATAGCAATGAAAATAATTTCAAATATGAAAATCTGAGTCTTCTTTTGAAGAACCAGAGAATTCAAAAGCCGAAAGTAATCATGCCAAAAGGATGAATGAGCTCGAAAAATGCCTAGAAGCTATCGCAAATCGAAGTGATCTTCAAGAAGTTGGGGTGGCCAGACCTTATCCAGTTGAGTGGGATGCTGCTTCCTACCCTCTTAGGTTCAAGACATCGACTCTGCACACCTTCGATCACCGAACGAACATATATACTACTTCAAATCCCAGACTGGGAATGTAGTATCAAACGATGCTATCATGGCTCGTTTATTCATCGACACTCTCAAGGAGGTTACCTTTAAATAATTCATGAAGCTCTCGGCGGGCTCTATCAAGAAATAGGCCAACTTGGAGAAGTTATTTCTGGCTCATTTCTTTGAAGATGACACTTAAATATCTATGCAGACTCTCCTCACCACTAAGCAGAAGAAGGGAGAGTCGATCAAAATATTTGTGGAGAGATTTCAGTCCGATGTCCAAGCGGCATGACCCATCTACATTGGTAAAGACTTACCATCACAATCTGCAAACAATACTCCTAACTCAAATAAGAGTGGTTGAATGTCGCACTTGGAAGCAGCTAGTCTTACAAGGTGAAAAGGCAGAAAAAATCATTGCAAGAGTCAAGGCTGGAAAAAAAGAAAGTAAGCCAAGTCAGGAGAAGTCACTGTGGTGAACTCTAGACCAAAAGATACTCTAGCAATAAAGAATACATTTTCTGCCAAAATCCAACCAGGCTTTTCCTAGGGGTAGCCGGTTATGGATTCCTTGGATTCGTCATAATATCCAAAGGAATCCAACTCAATTAGGTCCGAGTAGAGTATAAGTCTACATCGATCATGTATCTCACCAACAGAATGCGCATGCACATGCATTAGCTTCCAACAGAATGCACATGCACATGCATTAGCTTTTCTCACCGCTTCATAGGCTCTTCCAATCGGAGAAACAGAGAAAGTACTCGTCCAAAGCCGTGACTTGCACTGCCCAAATTCGCCCCTGAAGAGTTAAGCTTCCAAAGGAAACCTTAAAGTCAAAGAGGTTCTCGAAACTTCAACAGGTCCAGATCCTAGGGATAAGCGATTCTTGTTCATTAACTTTATCTTATACGATATTCTGTCCAATGATCCCAAATAAGCTGCTGTGATCAAGAGAAAAACTTCTCGATTCTATTACAATGCGATCGCGTGAATATTATATTATCAATCATATGATGGAATCCTACTTCGCTGCTTTTCACACAAAAAGGCACATGAGACACTCTAGACAGCTCACGATTGTACAAGCATACCTCACCAACCAAGACCCAAACTCTGGAACTGACTCCGAAGAAATGGTTATTATTGGCTAAAGATGATTTCTGATGTCATCGCTTATGCCAGACGATGTCATGCCTGTCAGATTCATGGTGATTTCATACATCAAGCACTAGGTCATCTTCATCAAACGTCTTTTTCATGATCATTTGAGATGTGGGGAATCGGTCTCATCAGGTCCATCAGCCCATCAACATCCAATGGACATCAGTTTATCTTAACTATAACGATTACTTCTCAAAATGGTTTGAAGCTATCCTTCTAAAGGAAGTAAAGGCGTCCGACATGATCAAGTTTATTAAACATCACGTAATATACCGCTTCAGTATTCCTTGACGGATTGTCCACGACAATGGACCCTCATTCATCAGTCAAGCATTTTAGAGATTCTATAATAAGTTCAGAATTCAGAGTGCAATTTGATGTATACTATCCTGCTGCCAACAGTCTTGCAGAAGCCTTTAACAAGACCATCAGAAAACTTCTCAAGAAGTTTGTCTCAAAAATCAACGTGACTAGGAGGAGAAACTAGGTGAATGTCTCCGGGCTTATCACACAACAGTCAGAACCCCAATGAAGGCTTACATCATTTTTCTTAGTATACAAATGTGAAGCCGTACTTCTACTGAAAATTCAGATTCCATCTTTGCGTATTGCACTTATGCTAGAGATGATGAATGAGAAAAAACATCGAGTGCACCTCTAAGAGTTAGAAGCTTTAGATGACAAACGCCTACAAGCTCAGCAACAGATCGAGCTTTACCCAGCTCAAATCTCCAAGGCCTTCAATAAAAAAGGTCAAGGAACGTATCTTTAAAAAGGACGATCTTGTCTTAGCTATCAGACGATCCATGGTCATGACACATAAGATGGAAGAAAAATTCAACTCTAAATGGTAACATCCCTGTTGGCCCAAAGGCCATTTAGCCCTATATCTTGTTGGATATTTTGATGATAACAAACCATATTTAGTTATGTATTTAACAATTTTGTTTAAAAGTATTTCAGGTAAAACAGGTTGATTTGACGGCTCCACTATCAAGACTCACAAGTTTGGATGCCGCTTAAAGATGTGCATTCCCAGCTAAGCACATTAGGAAGCTTCGGGATCAAGACATGAAGAAAAGACCAAGTCAAGATCAAGACAATGAAAAAGTCCAAGATTTGTATTTTTGCTTTTCTTTTAGACTTTTTGTCAAAACCTAGATGTTAGAAGTAGAGTTATGGGATTGTCACTCACACACACACTTTAGTTTGATTCATGGCTTCAAAAACAATTTCTATTTCCAATTTAGTTTTAGAGATAACATGTTTGAAAATTTGTTTTAGAAACTTAAGTTTTGGAAAAACCGATTTTTGGAAAAATAAGTTTTTATCAAGAGGATCTTTATCAAAATGTTTTAACATGTTAGGGTAGTGACATATGGTCATACTCCTATTTTTACAAGGTCCAAAATCCGAAACCACAAGACCAAACCAAAAGACCCAAGTTCTGGTTTCTGCAGTTCTGATTTTCAGAACTGACAAGAGCCGGTCGACCGCCGGGTCGACCGACGTACATGCTGTGCATGTGTGTACGTCGGCGACCGCTCCGGCGGCCGGGGCACTTACAGTGCTCTCTGTTTGCTCGGGTCGACCGGGGCGGTCGACCGTTGTCCCCCAACGGTCAGAAATATGACCGTTGGCGGTCGACCAGCCGGTCGACCGGCAGCTGTCAGAAATTCTGACAGACTCCAACAGCTCTATTTTTTCTGACAGATTTTGTTGGGATCTCACCCCAACGAATCTCTCTAGCCTTTTTGCCTTGTTTCTCAACCCTATAAATAGGTGGTCAGTTCAACATGATTAGACAACAATTTTTACAAGATTTGACAAGAGATTTTCCTAAGTTTTTCAAGCCTCTCATTTGAGAAAAGATTTTCAAAGCCAAAATTTCCATACACCCTTTTGAAGCCTTTACCTCTACTTCACTCTAGATATTTGCACTACACAATCCCAAATTCTACATCTACATATTGGTTATAGGATTGTGGTAAGTGAGCAATTTCGATCAAGTGTGATCATTTTCTTCTTGTGTGAAGTTGTAGAGGCATCGGCCTCAAGGCGAGCTAGTGTGCTCCGGTGGTGTTGCGGCATCACGAGAGATAGGACAAGTGTGTCCTTATATTGGCGATCCGGTGGGATCAACAATAGTGGAAATCCTTCAAGTGTGAAGGCGGGGATGTAGAGCGTGGCTCGAACCTCGGAAACATATACTTGTGTTTGCGTTTGCTCAAATTTTCTCTAAACTCAAACTCCTTTATTTCTTGCAATACTTATTGTGTTTATTATTGCTAGTTTTTTAATTTGAGCAATTTGTTAGTAGAATTTTTAATTCCGCATTATTGCCACATTTCATATAGCCATCACCTATTCACCCCCCTCTAGGTGATTTCAATTGGTATCAGAGCCTAACCCTACAATTTGGTTTAACCACCTTAGGGAGATCCTTGTTATTTGGCTATATTATTTGTTGCATTCTTCATATATTGTGCATTTTACTCATTTCCCATGGCATCACTTGACTTTTCTAGCATCAAGTCCCCACCAAAGTTTGATGGCTTGAACTTTCCTATATGGAAGGTCAAGATGAACCTCTTCCTTAAGTCCCTAGGAGTTAGGGTTGCTAGGTCCATTACAAAAGAATTTATTGAACCCCTCACTGATGAGAGCTCATGGTCCGAGGACACCTCCAAGGATTATGAAGCTAATGCTAGAGCCCAATATGCCTTGACCCAAGCCTTAAATGAGGATGACTTATCACGCATCATAAATTGCAAATCCGCATTTGAAGTTTGGAATATTTAATTGTGACTCATGAAGGAACGTTACAAGTCAAAAGATCTAAGATTGACTTGTTGCGTTCTCAATATGAGAATTTCTATATGTTTGATAATGAGAGCATTGATGACATGCTCACGCGATTCACCAAGATTACTAATGCTTTATCTTCTCTAGGTGACGCAATCGATAATGACCAAAAGATTCGAAAGGTCATTCGGGCTCTTCCCAAATCTTGGGAAGTGAAGGCTACTACCCTCAAGGAGCTCAACGATCGGGAGGAGATGGACTTCTCCGGTTTCATTAGAAATCTCAAAACACATGAGATGGAAATGAAGGTTAGAGAAGAGAGGGAGGCGCCCAAGAAGAAAGCGCTCTCCTTCAAAGCCACTCCAACCATTCTTGAAGAGGATGACTCATCGGAGGATTGCGATGAGGACTTCGCCATGCTCATCCGGAAGGTGGGCAAGATGTTCTACAAGAAGGGGAGGCAAAGCAACTTCCGAAGAGGGAGACCTCAAGGAAGGTATGAAAAGAAAAGAGAAGAACCCGGTCCTTGCTTCCATTGCAAGAAGATCGGACATCTTATCGCCGATTGCCCCGCACTTCAAGAAACCACCTCCAAGAATGCCCCAAAGAAGAAAAAGGCTATGGTAGCAACGTGGGACGACACGGAGTCAGAATCCGAAGAGGAAAACGACGCCGCACACATGTGCTTCATGGCACATGGAGACGATGCTTCAAAGGTAACTATCGACAACTTTTTAGATGATGATGAGCTAACTATGGATGAATTAGCCCAATTTTTTGAAGAACATCAACATAGGTATGAGATTTCTCAATCTCATAATAAAAAGTTAAAAAGGGAAAATGAGTCTTTAAAAGATAAAATTAATATTATTGAAAAAGAGAAAAATGATTTATCTTGTGCTTTTAAGAAAATAAAAATTGATTTTGAAAATTAAAATAGCTTGTAAAGGAAAAACTTCTATTCCCTTATGTAATAAAATGATTTTGTGGAAATGCAAAACGAGTTGATATTTTAGATTCAACTCTTAAAAAGTGTGCTTTTGATTTAAATAAGTTTGCATCTAGATTTCCCAAGGGAGTAACCCAAGGGAAACACACTCATCATACACATGCACGGAAACATGCACACTCACACAAGCATGCATTTATGTATGGTAGTGGTAGAATTTACATATGCACGCATTGTGGCCGCAAAGGCCATTTGGAAAAATTTTGTTTTGCTAAACATAATGTGAACAATAAATATGTTTGGGTTCGTCCCGGTACTAATCCAAAAGGACCCAAAAAGATATGGGTACCAAAAGACCCACCAAATTTAAATGATACAGGTGGATCTTCACCCTCCAAGACTTAGGGGGAAACGGTGCCCGGGTGGTGGATGCAACTAGGCTCAAAGATCACATCGCGCTTGCATTACTATCATGGAGGCACCTATTTTGGAGATTGCCCATGCTTGGTAACTTCTCCATTTAAAAGTTTTTGTTTGGTTATTTATATACACATGTATAGGATTGTTAGTTTACTTTTATGATACATTGATATATGCTAGTGTAAACTTACATCCCTATCATGATTGTGTATATGCCATGTTTAATATCTTGTCTTTTATACCATGTCCATTGTATGTCTACATGCCATGCCTAGACTAGCTTATTTATATATACACATTGTATTTTCAAAACTAGAAATAAAATTTTGTAAAAAATTTCATATTCAAGCAAATACGTTAGAGATGGCAATTGCGCACCTCAAATCATTCAAGAGGAATCAAGAGGATGAAGTTCAGAACCCTTCACCGGGTATTCGGCTTCAACATCTCTAAAAACTTTGTTTTTGTATGAAAATTAAATAAAATGTTTTGTGTGAATATTTTTGGTTGATATGATAACCTAATGAAGATTTAAAAACATTGTTGTATTCTTGCATGTTACATATATCCTACTTTATTTATTAAATATTTACTTTTAAATTTTTTTGGAGCTCTTTCTGTTCACAGTTTTTGGGCAAAGCCCCGACCGGCCGCCCTAACCCCGGTCGACCGCCATTGCCTGAAAGAGAACAAATTTTTGCTCTCTGTTGCCGGTCAACCGGTACGGTCGACCGCTCTGAGTTACAGAGCTCTCGGGTTTTCGGGTCGACCGGCCCCGGTCGACCGTGCGTCGATTTCAGCCCCAAATCTGCTATTTATTTCACAGTCTCTCTCACTTCTCTCATAACCCATCCGGCGATCCCCTTTCTCCCTTTTCTCCAAAAATTTCCTAAACTCAAAATCTCTCAAATTTCTTCTAAAATCAAGTTGGATTCACTCTTTGTGAGTTAGATTTTCACTCTCAGGGCTTCCTCACCATAAGATTTCAGGGATTTCAAGATCTAGGGTTAGGGTTTCTCTCATCCAGGTAAAAATCTCTTCTTTTTTTAAATCTTGATATCTAGACTTAAGTATCTCAATTCTTGTCTAAGATTTTTAGGTTTCTTTTGCTTAGATCAAGCCATAACCATCTACCCTAAAAATCAACTAAAAATCACTCTTTTCTCCAAAAATGTCAAAGAGATCTAGGTCTGAGAAGGGAAAAAGTATAGTTCCCTCATCTTCCACCACTCCTAAACCTAAAAGACCCTTTGTTAATGAGCTAGCTGAAAATCGATATATCATACTTTCTAAGAAAGCAGTTATTTCAGGGAGATGTGTGATTCTTAAAGACTTTAAACATCTCCACAACCCTCATATCCTGAAAAGAAATTCTTTGGATAAATTCATGGCCATTAGGGAACATGTGTACCCCTCCTTAGTGCATTACTTCTATGCAAATTTTGCTTTTGAGGGAAATAGAGTGAGATCTCGTGTTCTTGGGAAGGATATTGACATTCCCCTATCCCAATTTGCTGATATTCTGCATCTCTCCTCTGGAGGAGTTGATGTTTACACCTTTAATCTTCAAGATTTTGAGTATCCGGATGGTGAGTCTGCGCTCACCGCTTCCTCCTTGATTCACGGGAATGACAATCCCGGTTTGGTTAGGAATGAGAAAGTGAACAAGTTCACGTTCACTGCCCAAGTCCTAGCCAAATTTATTTTCTATAACATTTTACCTAAGTCCGGTGAGTATAGCAATGCTAGAGGTCCTGTTCCATTGAACATTTATTGCCTTTTGAAAGGCATTAAGATAAAGTTCCCACATCTCATTGCTTCTCACATGGCCTCTGATCAGATCCGCATGTACGGTAGGCATTTGCCTTATGGCATGCTCATATCCTATCTTCTCAAACATTTAGGATTTGATCTTTCTTTGGAGACTCCCTCTGAACCCTCTGTGAATTTGGACTGCACCCTTTTGAAGAGGATGCAGGCTCAGATTCGTCGAGCCCCTCCTGAGCAGCCCCCTCCAGTTCCAGTACCAGGATCTTCATCAGCCCCAAGGTCTTCTTCGGCCCTAGGGATTTCCTCTGCTCCCGGTCCATCTTTATCTCCTGAGTTCCAGTCCTTTATTTCTTCTGAGATTCGCTCTCAGATCCAGGAGCATCAGTCTTGGATCGAGCAGCGAGACGCAGCCTTTCGTGCGGATATGGAGCAGCGAAATGCAGCCCTTCGTGCGGAGATGGACTCGCGCTTCCAGGGAATTCGCAATGACATGTCTTACTTTGCGAACGCCATGAGATTCGTGGACTCGCAATTTGAGACACTATTTGCGAAATTCGATATGCTTGGTCCAGATCCCACGTCCTTTGCTCGTCTTCTTCCATCCTCCGGCCCTCCATTTCCTGTCAGAGACCCTACTGCTGTTCCACCTCCACAGCCAGGCGTTGCTGGCATCGATCCAGAGGAGGCAGGTGATGATGATGATGATGATGAGACAATGGCAGAGGGTGACGCTGAGGAGAGTTCGTCTGAGGAAGGCGATGCTGAGGAGAGTTCTTCTGAGGACGATGCTACTGGTGGTGCTGAGTGACCTGCCCCTTTTGATGATGTCAAAAAGGGGGAGAGTTATTTGTTGAGAGAGACTCCATATTTTGTGTACTTATATTTTGTAGTGTACTTATATTTTGTAGTATTTTCTGTTGTTGGACATCTTTATCTTGTATTTGTTTGTGTGGACATGTACTTGTTTATGTTGGTTATGCTTTGTGGACATGTGTTCCATTTCTATTTTATGACATGAGTATTTTTTATCTAGCATGACATGAGTATTTTTATCTAGTATGGATATATGTGTTGTGGATTATGTTGTGGATTATCACCCACCATTTTTTTTAGATTTGTCTATGCTTGAGCATATTTTTGTATATGCATGTGTTGAGGGGGAGCTTCATTTGAAGTCTCTACCCAAAATATTTGTAATAACTATATATGTTTTGTCATCATCAAAAAGGGGAGATTGTTGGCCCAAAGGCCATTTAGCCCTATATCTTGTTGGATATTTTGATGATAACAAATCATATTTAGTTATGTATTTAACAATTTTGTTTAAAAGTATTTCAGGTAAAACAGGTTGATTTGACGGCTCCACTATCAAGACTCACAAGTTTGGATGCCACTTAAAGATGTGCATTCCCAAGCTAAGCACATTAGGAAGCTTCGGGATCAAGACATGAAGAAAAGACCAAGTCAAGATCAAGACAATAAAAAAGTCCAAGATTTGTATTTTTGCTTTTCTTTTAGACTTTTTGTCAAAACCTAGATGTTAGAAGTAGAGTTATGGGATTGTCACTCACACACACACTTTAGTTTGATTCATGGCTTCAAAAACAATTTCTATTTCCAATTTAGTTTTAGAGATAACATGTTTTGGAAATTTGTTTTAGAAACTTTAAGTTTTGGAAAAACCGATTTTTGGAAAAATAAGTTTTTATCAAAGAGGATCTTTATCAAAATGTTTTAACATGTTAGGTTAGTGACATATGGTCATACTCCTATTTTTACAAGGTCCAAAACCCCAAACCACAAGACCAAACCAAAAGACCCAAGTTCTGGTTTCTGCAGTTCTGATTTTTCAGAACTGACAGGAGCAGGTCGACCGCCCGGGTCGACCGACGTACACGTTGTGCATGTGTGTACGTCGGCCGACCGCTCCGGTCGACCGGGGCACTTACAGTGCTCTCTGTTTGTTTGGGTCGACCGGGACGGTTGACCGTTATCCCCCAACGGTCAGAAATATGACCGTTGGCGGTCGACCGGCAGCTGTCAGAAATTCTGACAGACTCCAACAGCTCTATTTTTTCTGACAGATTTTGTTGGGATCTCACCCCAACGAATCTCTCCAGCCTTTTTGCCCTGTTTCTCAACCCTTATAAATAGGTGGTCACTTCAACATGATTAGACAACAATTTTTACAAGATTTGACAAGAGATTTTCCTAAGTTTTTCAAGCCTCTCATTTGAGAAAAGATTTTCAAAGCCAAAATTTCCATACACCCTTTTGAAGCCTTTACCTCTACTTCACTCTAGATATTTGCACTACACAATCCCAAATTCTACATCTACATATTGGTTATAGGATTGCACTAAGTGAGAGATTTTCGATCAAGTGTGATCATTTTCTTCTTGTGTGAAGTTGTAGAGGCATCGGCCTCAAGGCGAGCTAGTGTGCTCCGGGTGGTGTTGCGGCATCACGAGAGATAGGACAAGTGTGTCCTTGTATTGGCGATCCGGTGGGATCAACAATAGTGGAAATCCTTCAAGTGTGAAGGCGGGGACGTAGAGCGTGGCTCGAACCTCGGAAACATATACTTGTGTTTGCGTTTGCTCAAATTTTCTCTAAACTCAAACTCCTTTATTTCTTGCAATACTTATTGTGTTTATTATTGCTAGTTTTTAATTTGAGCAATTTGTTAGTAGAATTTTTAATTCCGCATTATTGCCACATTTCATATAGCCATCACCTATTCACCCCCCCTCTAGGTGATTTCAATCCCTTCATAGTAGAGTCAATCTACTCAAATGGAGCCTGTTGCTTAATCAATCAAGAAGGAGATTGGCTCATAATGCCCATCAATGGCAAATTCTGGAAGAGATATTACTCCTGATTACATTTCACGACTACCATGTCCAACATTACACATCTGGACAGTCGAAAATATTCCATCGTATAATACTATATGTATTTATAATCCCTACGGAATAAAATCCCCTGGAAAATATATCAAATACTTTTTAGACAAAAAGTCACTCAAAGTGACAGCAATCCAATGCCTCTGACGACTAAGGATAGAGGAACACATGGCTTTTAAGTCTAACACATAACCCTCGTCAACTCATCATGCTGAGGAGAATAGCATGGCTAGCCCAACTCAAACGGTTTGGTAAAGGCAAACCAAATTCGTTGATAGCTGAGAGTTTGCTAAAAATCTTAAGGGAGCTAATTCCGCCAATCCTACCAAAATCCCTTACCAATTCCCTTCTATGGAATAGTAGGTCCACAAAAAGCTGTATTTATTTCTCTAGCAAAATGAATTACAGATCGAATCTGTCACATTAAAAAACACATCTCTGACAGTAACACATTAATATATCCCCAGCAGATCAAACTCCACTTGTCATTCTCTTCAATAGAATGACATGTCCACTAATTTAGTCAAATCGCAAATCCAATTACTGTTATGTTAAACATCATATCCTAAAAGTAAACAAATTCCTATCAAGTTAACATCACACCTCTGACAATTCAATTTGCTTAAATCACAAATCCATCTCACTGTTAAGTTAATATTGAACCTCTGACAGTATCTTCTCAATTTTCTTAATGAAAACGAAATCTTTGGTTAATACTGCACCTCTTCAGTGCTAAGTTAACATTATACCTCTGACACTTCTCACTGTGAAGTTGACATTACTGTTGGGCCAAAGGTCATTAGCTCTAGTTTTGATGATAACAAAACATATGTAGTTATGTTTTTAACAATTTTATTTAACAAAGTTTCAGGTTAACTATTTGTTGCATTTTGGCTCCATCTGTTGGCCCAAAGGCCTTCCACTCTAGTTTTGATGATGATTAACTCATGTAGTTATGTGTACTAATAATCTTGTGATTTTAGTTTCAGATCTTTAATCAAGTTATTAGTAGGTGATTAGCTCCAACAAGATGATTTGGAAGCTACCCACAAGTTGATTCAAGAGCCCAAGCGTCAAAGATCATATATAGCACTTGCTCCGTGGATCAAAGAGTTTTGGATCGAGTCGGCTTGGAGATTGCGCTCTACAAGAAGACATCGGTACCATAGTTTAGTTTTGGGTTTAGATCCTAATTGTAAAGATTAGAATAGTGATAAGCTCAAGTTCACAACACACACGTTTCATGTTTTGAATATTGGTTTTCGGTTTTTATTTTAGGTTTAACCGATCTTGGTTTTCATGAATAGATAGATCAAAACAAGTTTACATGGTTTAATGTATATATGATTTGTTCTATATACATGCATACTTCTATTGCTTAAACAAGCTTAGTTTGATAGTCTACTTCATGAGTTTTATGTTTTGGTATTTATGACAAAACATATTTTTGAATTAATGACAAAAACTATGATATATATTTGTTTCATGTATATTGGATTTCTATCCATATGCATCATGCCTTAATGTTGTTTAATATCATGTTTTTGTACTTGGAAGAGTTTTGGACAAAATGTATTTTCCATTCAAGAATCCAAGTTTTAGAAAATACAAGGTTTGGTTTTTGGTAAAAATGAAAAGACATAAAAATAGTTTTAATTGCTTGATATTTGAGTCAAAACTTTTATCACATGTTTATATATCAATGCAATTTGACAAAACTATTTTTGGGGATTTTTAGTAGTTTATAAGAATTTATTGGATATTTATTTCCCCAGATTTCTGACTTATTTTGGTGTCTGCCAGGCTGATCGGTCGACCGGTACGGTCGACCGCACCTGTAGACGGTCGACCGTATGGGTCGACCGACGTGCACAGAAACGTGCACGCTGGCTACACCTATAGCCGGTCGACCGGGCCGGTCGACCGACTGAGAGCAGGTTTGCTCTCTGTTTGTTTGGGTCGACCGGGCGGTCGACCGCTAGCGCCAACGGGTCAAAAATTGACCGTTGGGCGGTCTACGGGCAGTCGACCGTCAGGGTATTTCTGGCAAAAATTACAGCCAACGGCTATTTTCTGGAATAGCCTATAAATACCCCATTTGCAAGAGTTTTTCTCCAAGAATTTTTGTGCGAAATTTTTCATACTCTCTGGTGTTTTTACAGCAATCAAAAGAAGTTATTGAGCTTAATTTGAACAATCTTTTTGGTGTTTTCTTTAGGGTTTGAAAAATCAAAGAAAAGGGTTTTGGGAAAAGCTTTTGAATTGAACTTCTCTATCTTGGTTTCATTTATTTCCCAAAGATTTTCTTTGAGTTGCTGGTTTCAAATCCCTTGGTTTTCTTCACACTTGAGCTAAAATCTACTATCTTTTCTATAGGATTTTGTGTGGGAAAAAGAGATTGTTTTGTGGTTGTTGTTTGAAACCACTAAGTTGTAAACCTATCTTTAGCTTGGCTTTGTGCCTTTCCCTCATTGTGTTGAGGAAGTTTGGCTATTGGGTTGTATCCCTCAAGGTTGTGAGGTGATCCTTATATTGGTTTTGAGTTTGGAAATCCCTCAAGTTGTGAGGAGATTGTTGGCTTGGTGTTGTGCCTCAAGGAGGAGGTTGTGATTGTAAAGAGAGGAGTTGGGTACTCCTTGTGAGAGTTCTTGGTGAACTAGCTAGTGGATTAGAAATCCTTCGTGTGTCGAAGGCGGGGATGTAAAGCTGGGTGCTCGAACCTCGATAACATATCTCTGTGTTTGCGTTTGATCCATTGACTCTCTCTCTATCTCTCTCTTTACTTTGTGTATTGTGCAAATTGCTATATCCTATACTTGCTTGTGTGTGCATCATTATTGTAATTGCAATTAGTTTTTAAATTCCGCATTAAATTCACTAGATTAGCATCGTCACCTATTCACCCCCCCTCTAGGTTAATTTTCAATTGGTATCAGAGCTAGCGCTCCTGATATTTAGGTTTAACCACCTAGGAGTGAGATCTTGGTTTGCTAATCTTCATTTGCATTTTCATTTGCACACATTTAGTTTGCACTTATGGCTAGCCCTCCTATGTTTGATCATTTTAGACTTGATGCTTGGAAGGCTAATATGACTAAACATTTAAAAGACCTAGGACATCTAGTTTATCAAGCCATTACCATAGAATCCCTCCCAAATAGTAGCAAGCATAAGAAGGCCAATGCATTAGCACTTAGGACACTTAGAGCATCTCTAAATGAACATTTATTACATGTTTTTGATCATTATGATTCGGCTTTTGCAGTTTGGAGCATCTTGACTTCTCCCGAGCTTCCAAGGATTATCAACAAGATAAGAAGATCTTGGAGAGACATATCTGAAGAACCTTACTTTATGGTCCATGGGAATGACTCCCATGAGGTACAATCGGATTCTCAAATAGATGATAGCTCTAGTTCCTATTGTCATGGATGTTTTGAAGTTCAAACTTTAAATATGAAACTTGTTCAAAAGCTTGAAAATTTGTTAGAAAAACATGATTTGTTGAAAGATGATAATCTTGTTTTGAAAAATGAATTAAAGGATTTATGCTCTAATTTTGAATTGATGTTGCAAGAGAAGGAAGAGATTGCAAGTGAATGTGACTCACTTAAATCTCAACTCGAACTTGCTTTAAAGGAAAATGAATTTTGAAAAACAAAAATGATTGTGATGATGTTGTAAAGCACAATGAGATTTTATCTTCAAAATTGGATTTTACCTTTAAAGAAAATCTCACTTTGAAAAATGATATTGATGCAATTACAAAAGAATTGGATTTGGTTTTGATTAAAAATAAATCCTTGCAAAAAGAGATTGATGTTTGCCATGCTAGTGTAGCTTCTTGTTCTAGCACACCTATAGCATGCTCCACTTTATCTTCTAGCATTGAAAATGATATAAATAATTTAAAGAAAAGTGTTGATTGTTTGGGCTCCACTTTGAGCCAATATGCTTTAAATCACACTCGTTTGGAATCCTTGGTTCGTAAGAAACAAGCTCTAACTATGCATGCATACCCATCACGGCATACACATGCTCATCACGGACACAATCATTACATGTATGCTCATGTGTACACTTGTACACATTGTGGTCGAAAAGGCCACCTTGCTAGATTTTGCTATGATAGATTACATATTGAAAATTTAAACTAATCTTGTTTGGGTTAGGAGAGATACTAACTCCCGTGGACCCACAAGAAAATGGGTACCAAGATCCACCTCTTTGATGTTCGATGTAGGTGGAGGCTCTCGCATAACGTGAGAGTGTTGGTGCCTTGAGGTGGATGCATTCTAAGCTAAAAGGAGAACCATTTGGATGCTTCACTCTCAAGGAGATTTGGTGGGAGGACCACCGTGGTTTGGAGAACTAGAGATGCACCTTCATCGGTTTTGGTATCATTCTCTAACTCCCATTTTCAATTGCATGCTTTTAATGTTCATCTATTTATAGCATGTCATGGTTTATTGTTCATTATGCTTATGCCATGTTTTTTTTTTAGAATAGTGTTATACATGTTTAGTATGGACCCATATTTGTGTTCTCTTTATGTTTTAGCTATCATGTTTATCATAGGTTTAATGCACATGTCTTTGTCATGCAAATCATATGGTTGACTATGATTTTTTTTGTGTTTTAATGATTCATGTTTTGATAAATAACTTGTGTTGTATGATTTCTAATTTAGCCACCTGTTTTGATCATGTATTTTATGATTCCTATAGCATGTGGATTTACATAATAATCATTTTTAGAATATTGTTGATTTATGACTCATTTTATGCTTAATGATTTGGATATATGCTTAAATGTTAGTTTTCATTAAAACTAGGATTTATACTTGTACATAGAATGGGCCACAAATAAACCTTTATATATGTTTGTGCTTGGATGCCTATTTGTACCCATTAGATGTTCTAGTATAGTCTAGTTTTGATGATTCATGCATTCAAACATGTATTCCTATTTTTGATGTGTTTTCCTATGATTAAGTGTTTTCACTTCATGTATATGTCTATTTTGACAAATCTTAAGATATACATGTATGCCCCTTGAGTCATTTGCTTTTCATGCAAATCTATATTTTGGACTCAATTGTGTTTAGGGATATGTATGTATACTTTTGTTTTGTCAAAACATACATATGCCTTGGAGTTTAATTTGTTATGATGATTTTCGTATCATTGAGGAAATTTCCTTTAGTAATGAAGATTTAGTTTTTCATGTGTTCATATTTTAAAGGAATTTCAATCGAGCTTGATTGTCCATTTTCATGATGATATGTTTCACACAACACTTGTACACTCACCCTATTTAATGTTTACTCATGATTTGTTTTCATGAGAATTTGAATGAGCTTTATGAACTTTGAGTGTTTAGTGATCATGTGATTTACATGTGTTTCATGAAAAACAACTTTGTTTTATTCCTTGCTTGAAGGATTTCGTACTAGTTTAAAAGTTTTTTTCCCTATAACTAGTCCGTATTCTTCACTATGGTAGAGATTTTCAAACAAAGCTTATTTTCAAACCTATTTTTGAAAACCCCTACCTTCTATGGGCGGTTGGATGGGAGATCATGCTCATGAATGCTTTATAATGAAAATCATTTAAAACTTGAACCATGATTGGGAGGTATAGTTGATATGAGTCATACACTTGATCTTATTCTTGTTTTAATTGGTATCATTGAATTCTTTCAATTGGTATCAATCTTGACATCCTTTTGTATACTCATATATGTTTTGTTTTATATATGTATGCTTACACTTCATATAGTATCAATTTCAATTGGTATCTATTTCTTACATACATATATAGATGATTTATTTGTGCTTATTATATCACTATATCTTGAAGCACAAATTTGGTTATATTAAGCTTGAGTTTTTCAATTGGTATCCATATACAAGCTTTATCATAATTTTAAGATTGCTAAGCTTGAATTTTTAATGAATATCATGTTTCAATTGATTTAATTTTCAATTGGTATCTTATTTCAAGCCTATGCATATTTTCTTTTGGTATTTCATAATGGGGGAGAAAACTCGTATTTTATATTTCAATCAGTATTTGGTTTACTATTGTTTTTGTTTCCCACTCCCTAACTTTATGATATTAAAGTAATTGGTATCATATGCTTATAAAGAAAAATATCTTCTTTTGGTATCAAGATGCTATTTGTTTCCTTAAATTGGTATCAATTTTTTATTATCTATTGGTATCAAGTTTACATTACATGTTTTCATTTTGATATAAAATGTTATTTTGTTTCAATGCCTTGTTTTATTTCAAATAGGATTTGACATTTCTCAAAGTTTGTTATTTTCAATTGACATCATATTGACTTTGGTTTTACCCCTTGGAATAATTCATTGCTTCTTTGTTTTGAAGATTTAGGGAGAGAAGTATTTGCTTTCATTATGTTTGCTTTTACCCCTTTGTTGATGATTGACAAAAAGGGGGAGAAGAATTTGTAGTTTATATGCATGGTTGATTTATGCATATGTTTTAGTTGATTTTCATTAGTAATAATATGTTGGTTTCAATATTATTGTTTTATTGGTATCAAGAGCACGTTTCATTGTTTATGTTTTATTTTAATTGGTATCCAGAACATGTTTATATGTGTTTAAGAACATTCATTGCATATCTTATATGTTTTATTGTTATGCATGAGTTAAGGGGGAGCTTCTTTGAAGCTTTACTTTAATCCATGCATATATAACTCCATGAGTTTTGTCATCATCAAAAAGGGGGAGATTGTTGGCCCAAAGGTCTTCCACTCTAGTTTAGATGATGATTAACTCATGTAGTTATGTGTACTAATAATCTTGTGATTTTAGCTTCAGATCTTTAATCAAGTTATTAGTAGGTGATTAGCTTCAACAAGATGATTTGGAAGCTGCCCACATGTTGATTCAAGAGCCCAAGCGTCAAAGATCATATATAGCACTTGCTCCGTGGATCAAAGAGTTTTGGATCGAGTCGGCTTGGAGATTGCGCTCTACAAGAAGACATCGGTACCATAGTTTAGTTTTGGGTTTAGATCCTAATTGTAAAGATTAGAATAGTATGATAAGCTCAAGTTCACAACACACACGTTTCATGTTTTGAATATTGGTTTTCGGTTTTTCGTTTTAGGTTTAACCGATCTTGGTTTTCATGAATAGATAGATCAAAACAAGTTTACATAGTTTAATGTATATATGATTTGTTCTATATACATGCATGCTTCTATTGCTTAAACAAGCTTAGTTTGATAGTCTACTTCATGAGTTTTATGTTTTGGTATTTATGACAAAACATATTTTTGAATTAATGACAAAAATTATGATATATATTTGTTTCATGTATATTGGATTTCTATCCATATGCATCATGCCTTAATGTTGTTTAATATCATGTTTTTGTACTTGGAAGAGTTTTGGACAAAATGTATTTTCCATTCAAGAATCCAAGTTTTAGAAAATACAAGGTTTGGTTTTTGGTAAAAATGAAAAGACATAAAAATAGTTTTAATTGCTTGATATTTGAGTCAAAACTTTTATCACATGTTTATATATCAATGCAATTGACAAAACTATTTTTGGGGATTTTTAGTAGTTTATAAGAATTTATTTGATATTTATTTTCCCAGATTTCTGACCTATTTTGGTGTCTGCCAGGCTGATCGGTCGACCGGTACGGTCGACCGCACCTGTAGACGGTCGACCGTATAGGTCGACCGACGTGCACAGAAACGTGCACGCTGGCTACACCTATAGCCGGTCGACCGGGCCGGTCGACCGACTGAGAGCAGGTTTGCTCTCTGTTTGTTTGGGTCGACCGGGCGGTCGACCGCTAGCGCCAACGGGTCAAAAATTGACCGTTGGGCGGTTGACCGGGCAGTCGACCGTCAGGGTATTTCTGGCAAAAATTACAGCCAACGGCTATTTTCTGGAATAGCCTATAAATACCCCATTTGCAAGAGTTTTTCTCCAAGAATTTTTGTGCGAAATTTTTCATACTCTCTGGTGTTTTTATAGCAATCAAAAGAAGTTTTTGAGCTTAATTTGAACAATCTTTTTGGTGTTTTCTTTAGGGTTTGAAAAATCAAAGAAAAGGGTTTTGGGAAAAGCTTTTGAATTGAACTTCTCTATCTTGGTTTCATTTATTTCCCAAAGATTTTCTTTGAGTTGCTGGTTTCAAATCCCTTGGTTTTCTCCACACTTGAGCTAAAATCTACTATCTTTTCTATAGGATTTTGTGTGGGAAAAAGAGATTGTTTTGTGGTTGTTGTTTGAAACCACTAAGTTGTAAACCCTATCTTTAGCTTGGCTTTGTACCTTTCCCTCATTGTGTTGAGGAAGTTTGGCTATTGGGTTGTATCCCTCAAGGTTGTGAGGTGATCCTTGTATTGGTTTTGAGTTTGGAAATCCCTCAAGTTGTGAGGAGATTGTTGGCTTGGTGTTGTGCCTCAAGGAGGAGGTTGTGATTGTAAAGAGAGGAGTTGGGTACTCCTTGTGAGAGTTCTTGGTGAACTAGCTAGTGGATTAGAAATCCTTCGTGTGTCGAAGGCGGGGATGTAGAGCTGGGTGCTCGAACCTCGATAACATATCTCTGTGTTTGCGTTTGATCCATTGACTCTCTCTCTATCTCTCTCTTTACTTTGTGTATTGTGCAAATTGCTATATCCTATACTTGCTTGTGTGTGCATCATTGTTGTAATTGCAATTAGTTTTTAAATTCCGCATTAAGTTCACTAGATTAGCATCGTCACCTATTCACCCCCCCTCTAGGTTAATTTTCACCATCATGTTGGCCCAAAGGCCCATCACTCTAGTTTTGATGATGATTAACTCATGTAGTTTTAGTTCTAATGATTTTATGTTTAATTAGTCTCAGATTTATGATCAAGATCTTAGTAGGTGTGTAGCTTCAACAAAGGATTTAAAGTCAAAGTTTTGGAGCTAGCACGTGTTGATTCAAGAGCTTATGCATCAAGACCACATCAAGCACTCAAGAGGAGTCTAACTCATTGGATCAAGTTTTGGACCAAGACAAGAAGGAGAAGAAGACTTCAAGTGAAGATGTAACGCCCCGATTCCACGGATACGGGGACGTCACTGCGACGTATATACGTAGGCCAGAAATTGCCCCACACGTATATACGCTAAGCAAAAAGTACAACAAGAAACAGAGTACACGACAAAGCGTGGTATCTATACATATGCCAACACAAGAAGTACACATACAAAGTTATCACAGGATATTATAAAGTATTACACAATACATGTGTATTACATCATAACCAAGTCCAAAAGAAATATATACAAATATGTATACAAAAAGCTCACAAGTAGAAAGAGGATCTCGTGAGTCAAAAGGTAAGTCTGGCACGAGGGGAATGGAACTAGTCCGCCTGCTCACTAAGGTAAGCTCGGTCCTCTGTGGATGGCTCCACTTCGTTCCAAGCTTCGGAATCTGAATGTGCAAATCCAAGGAGTCAAGACATATAATAATAAACAAGCTATAGCCAAGTGGCTAAGGGACATGAATAAGGAAAGATGAAACAATTATAAGGAATATCAACTAATAAGTATGAAGCATAAAGAGATAAAATCCTAATACAATGAATCTACAATTAACGTCTTATTATTATTACTTGTCTTACTGTGATATCTAACTATGTGACCCAGCATCCCAGAGCACATAGATCCATATCCTAGTAAAGCAAGGTTGTTATTGGAAACAGCGGTTGTATCGACGAACTATGTTTACAGTGGGTCCCGTGCATGCCCGGGACCACGGTCCAGGGTGTTCCGTTGCTTGATGACGGAACCAGCCGCAAGGCCTATCAGGAGGGACTTATGTATGCCCTTTGTCATGACTGTATCAGGAAGAGGGAGCAAGCACTCCCCTCGGTCCCCTGGAGGCCCTCAGGTTAGACCGGAAATATAATTGTACAATATACCTAATGCCACTGTAAACACGAACGCATATCGATATCCGCATGTTTCCCCCGACCCATGTGTAAGTTGGTCCATTTTATACAAAAGTCAAGTATATCATGCTTGGTTTAAAAGATAACATGATAAGGGGGTGATATTCACAATTTAACAAATTATGGAGCGAGAATATAATAATAAATCATGAAGTAACAAGTGGTGAGATCCATCAAATAACATGTCATGTAATACCAGTTATGAAGCATGAACAGGGATAATATGTCACACATGTATCATCAAATAAGATCCAAGTTCAGAACAGAATTAACTAAGTCAAACAGTCAGAATTAGTCGACTGGGTGGAAGGGTTAGTCGACTAATAGGGGTCTTAAGTCGACTACTAGTCTGGATGAGTCGACTAAAACTGGGAAACAGAGAGTTGGGTTCTGTTTCAGGGAAAGTTAGTCGACTAGGGTTGTAAGGGTAGTCGACTAACAGGGAACTACTAGTCGACTAATGGATACCTAAGTCGACTAAGTCTGAGATACAGAGAGTTGATGTTATATTTCAAGAAAACAGGAGTCGACTGGGGAGAAATGGGTAGTCGACTAGGGGGTCTAGTCGACTGGTATTATGGCCTAGTCGACTAAAACTGTGAAATCAGAAAAGGTTATGTTTCAGTTAAGGTGGGTTAGTCGACTGGTCCCTAGGTCTAGTCGACTAATCGTGGGAAAACAGCAAACAGGACAGATTTCTAGGGTTTTGTTTGGGGGTCTAAAAATGTGATTTTTATGGCTCAAGTGAACATGAATTGTCAACACATGTATACAAAGGAGTTCTCAAGTCTTGGTGAGTAGATATACTCACTTGGAACCGTTTGATTGAGGCTCTACGAGTCCGGGAAGAGTGTGGTTGACGAATAGCTCCCAAGTGATCCTTGACGACGAAGGGAGCTACGATCCAAGCTCCAAATCAGTAGCTAGAGCTGGAGGAGAAGATCTTGAGGTGTTCTTGGAGCTAGGGTTCAGGTTGAGAAGAAGAGGGTTTGGGAGAGAGTTTTCTCTTTTGCTTGAAGTGAAGGAGAAAAAGGGTAAATTGCAAATGAAAAATATATATAAGATGGGGATTTTGTGAATGGAGTGGGATTAAGATGGAAGTGATGGGGGTTTTTGCAAAGAGGAGGGGGTGAGGTGTCCCTCACCTGGCCACTTGGCCTGCTGTGGGAGAGAGAGAGAATGAGTGGGGTTAGGTGGGAAAGTGAGTGGGAAATGAGGTGGAAATTGAGTGGGATTTTGCAATTATTTGAAAAAGTCCGAAATTCCAATATCTCGGAATGATCTGAAAATTTTACCAAAAATCAAGAATAATATTTGAAGACTAATAGTGAAATCCTTTTTAAGAAATACTTTATAGTTTTAAAACTAAAAATCCCGGAATCAGTTATCTACCGACTCCGTTGGAGTTTTCATAAATTTATAAAATTCTCAGAAAAAGTATTTAAGTAGGGAATATGATTCTAAAAAATAAAGTCTAAAGGACCATCTAGAAATTCCTAACTGTTTGAGGATTAAAATTCCAGGAATCGATCAGCGACGCTGGTCGACACCGGTTTTGAAGAAATTCATTTTAATTCAGGAAAAATCCAGAAAATCCTAGAAAATCTAGTACATTGGAAAATGATATTTGAAAGTGAAATCGGTCAAATACAGGAAGTAAATCGAAAAATACGATCGAAAAGCTGAATACGCAACTAAGTACGTAATCTGGAAACGGGGTATTACAATCCACCCACCTTACAAAAATTTCGTCCTCGAAATTTCATAAGGTGAAAGGTAACAGGAAAGGTAACAGATAGATAAGGATAAGAGGAAAGATAACAGTAGAAAAGAATAGAAGGAAAGAGTTTTTACCAAATCAAGATGTGAAGAGTTGAGGGTAACGCTCTCGGATAACATCCTCCCGTTCCCATGTGGCCTCTCCTGGTGCATGCCGGTTCCAAGACACCAACACTAATGGTATAGCCTTGTTCTTCAGTGTCTTCACACTCTTATCCAAAATGGCCATCGGCTCCTCCTGATACGATAAATCTGGCTGCAGTTCCAGTTCTGAATGGTCCAAAATATGACTATCATCCTTTACATACTTCCTCAACTGTGATACGTGGAAAACATTGTGCACTCCCTCCAAAGATGGAGGTAAAGCCAATCTGTATGATACATCTCCCACACGGTCCAAGATCTCGAATGGGCCGATGTACCTCGGACTAAGCTTTCCACGAGTACCGAACCGGATAACTCCCTTGGTAGGTGATATCTTTAAAAACACATGATCTCCTGCCTGGAACTCCAATGGCCTTCTCTGTGTGTCAGCCCAACTCTTCTGACGGCTCTGTGCTGCCCTGAGGTGGTCTCTGATGATTCTGACTTTCTCTGTGGTCTGAATCAGAATCTCTGGCCCCAAAAGTCTCCTCTCACCGACTTCATCCCAACAAATCGGTGACCGACACTTCCTTCCATACAGTGCCTCAAAAGGTGCCATCTTGATACTTGCCTGGTAACTGTTATTATAAGAAAACTCGGCCAAGTGAAGATGATCTTCCCAAGATCCCTTAAACTCAATCATGCAGGCCCTTAGCATATCTTCTAGGATCTGGATAGTCCTCTCAGATTGCCCGTCTGTCTGAGGATGATATGATGTACTGAATTTCAGACGGGTTCCCAAACTTTCTTGGAGACTCTCCCAGAAATGGGATCTGAATCTGGTGTCTCTATCTGAAACAATACTGACTGGAACTCCATGCAGACGAACTATCTCCTTCATGTACTTGTCTGCCAAGACCTCCGTTGACTGTCCCACCCTGAATGGTATAAAGTGAGCTGACTTGGTGAGACGGTCAATGATGACCCACACAGCATTGTTACCCTTGGGACTACGAGGTAATGCCGTGACAAAATCCATGGTGATGTGTTCCCACTTCCACTCAGGTATCGGTAAAGGTTGTAGAAGTCCAGCTGTCCTCTGATGCTCTATCTTTATCTGCTGGCACACCAGACACTTGGCTACAAACTGGGCTATCTCCCTCTTCATAGCATTCCACCAAAACTGCTTCTTCAAGTCCTGATACATCTTGTTTCCCCCTGGGTGGATGGAATATGCTGAACTGTGAGCTTCCGCCAAAATCTTCTGCCGAACTTCTCCTTGGGGAACACAAAGCCTGCTACCAAAATATAAGGCACCATCCGGGTGAATACTGATATCAGTCCTCAATCCAGCCTCTACCTGAGTTCGGAACTGCTGCAATCTGGGATCTTCCTTCTGAGCTTCCTTGATCTCATCTATCAATGTTGACTGAATCTGCAAAGCCATGAACTGCCCTGCCTTCTCGGTCCTTCGAACTAACATCAAGTCCAATCTGATGAAGTCTCGAATCAACTCCTTCTGCTGAGTGAGCTGGACAAGCACTCTATTCTCTGGCATCCTGCTCAGTGCATCTGGAACTGTATTGACCTTGCCCGGGTGATATTGCAAGTCAATATCATAGTCCGCCATCAATTCAAGCCACCTCCTCTGCCTCATATTCAACTCTTTCTGCGAGAAAATATACTTGAGGCTCTTGTGATCAGTGTATATCAACACTCTATCTCCCAGAAGATAATGCCTCCAGATCTTCAAGGCAAAGATAACAGCTGCTAGCTCCAAGTCATGAGTTGGGTAATTCCGCTCATGAGTCTTCAGTTGCCTTGATGCATATGCTATAACATGACCATGTTGCATAAGCACACACCCCAGGCCTTTACCTGATGCATCACTGTAGATGACCATCCCTCCTCTACCTGAGGGAGTCCTCAAGATTGGAGCTGTAATGAGCCTCTGCTTCAATTGCTCAAATGCTGCGGTACACTCCTCTGTCCAAATGTACCTTTCCCCTTTCCAGGTGAGCTTAGTCAATGGAGCTGCAATCCTAGAGAAATCCTGGACAAAGCGTCTGTAATATCCGGCTAGTCCAAGAAAACTCTTAATCTCAGTCACCGTCCTTAGAATCTGCCAATCCTTCACTGCCTGGACTTTGCTGGGATCAACTGAAATCCCTTCTGCTGATACTATGTGTCCAAGGAAAGCTATGCTGTCCAACCAGAAATCACACTTGCTCCTCTTAGCATGAAGCTGCTCCTGCTGGAGAGTCTGCAATACAATCCTCAAGTGTTCTGCATGCTCCCTGTTGCTCCTTGAATAGATCAGGATGTCATCTATGAAAACAACAACAAACTGATCCAGATAGGGCGAGAACACTCGGTTCATCAAATCCATGAAAACTGAAGGGGCATTGGTGACTCCGAAAGGCATAACCAGAAACTCATAGTGGCCATAACGGGTCCTGAATGCCATCTTCGGGATATCCTCCTTCTTCACCCTCAGCTGATGGTAACCCGACTGTAAATCCAATTTAGAGAATACACGGGCTCCATGAAGCTGATCAAACAGATCATCAATCCTGGGTAAAGGATACTTGTTCTTGATGGTAACTTTGTTCAACTCCCTATAGTCGATACAAAGTCTCTTACCACCATCCTTCTTGTTTGCCAACAGTACTGGAGCCCCCCATGGTGAAGTACTTGGCCTAATCAATCCCCTGTCTGAATATTCTTGCAGCTGCTTCTTCAAGATCTCTAACTCCGTCGGTGCCATCCTGTATGGAGCCTTGGATATAGGAGCTGCTCCTGGAACTGTGTCAATGGAGAACTCAATCATCCTTTCAGGTGGCAGCCCTGAGATTTCAGCAAACACTCCTGGAAATTCGTCCCACACCGGTACCTTCTGCTTCTGAACCTCCGAAGTAGCCATCCGTGTCTTTCCCTTGGTAGACTTCACTTCTCCACTGAATTGGAACTCCGGTTGATGAGGGATTCTGAAATTAATTTTCTTCTCCCTACAATCAATAACTGCATGGTACTGACTGAGCCAGGTCATGCCTAAGATTACGTCGTACCCTTTGGTGTCTAGTACGATCATATCTATGGCCAAGATCTTATCACATAGTTCTACTGGACAATCAGTACAGACTCTAGAAGATATGACTACCCCATTCCCTGTACTAATCTCCCATTTGTGGTCTAAAGATCTAACAGGTATAGAATGCAAAGCCACAAAGTGGTCTGAGATATAACAATGGGATGCACCTGAATCGAAGAGAGCGAGAACAGGTTTTGAATGAACTCTGATGTTACCTGTTATCACTTCCTCTGAAGCCTCAGCCTCTTCTGCTGTCAGATTGTAAGCCTGACCTCTACCACGCCCTGCTGCAGTCCTGGCTCCTCTCTGGACTGGGCGAACAACATGCTGTGGCGGAAGGGGAAGAGCTCTCCTCATCACTGGTCCCTGATTCCTCTGCCCAAGTGGCCCTGGAAGTGCCCTCTGTCCATTCGGTCCTTGAGGTGCCGGCAAAGCTTGGTTGGCAAACCCAATTCTCCTGTGTGGACAGGTCTCTACTGCATGGTCTCGTGATCCACACACCAAACATAATCCATTTGCCCTACGGCAATTCTGCTGAGAATGACCTGGTTTCTGGCAAAAGTTGCAGATAGGACCTGGTCGAGCCATCTGGTAAGGAGCTGGTCTGAATGGTTGCCTCTGAACCTTTGCTGCTCTATATGGGCCTCCTCTTCCCATTGGTGCAAACGGCCTCTTCATGGCCTGGCTCCCCATCTGGTCAACTTTCTTCTTCTCAAGCCCACGCTCCACCTCTCGAGCTATGGTGAGAACCTCAGAATAAGTCTTCAACTGCTGGGGCATCAGGAAAACTTGTATGTCCATCTGCAGACCCTGCTGGAACCTGCTTGCCCGCTTCTCCTCATCCGTCACCATGTACGGAGCAAAGCGGCTCAATCTAAGAAACTCTGCAGCATACTCGTCCACGGACTTGCTCCCTTGCTGGAGCCTGATAAACTGCTCTTCCATGTCCTTCTGAGCAGTAGCTGGGAAGAATCTGTTGTAGAAACTCTTGGAGAACGTGTCCCAGGTGACAGGCTTCTCCAGTCTGGCCTCTTCAGCAAGCCACCAAGTTCTGGCTATATCCTTCAACTGAATCTTGGCGACCTCAACTTGGTTCTCCTTTGGTACCCTGGCTGCATTCAGCAGATCTGTGGTATCCGTCAATCATTGTTCAGCATCCAATGGTTTCTCGCCTCCCGTGAAGATAGCTGGTTGCAGCCGTCTGAAGTCCGATACATTTCCCGGCCTCTGCTCCTTCGGTGCTGCCAATTCTTGCCTGAGGAGTTCAGTCTGCTGCTGCTGGTTTTCCATCATGGTCTGAATGACCCTCAAAATATCCACATTCTCCCCTGTGGGTCCATTCGATGCTTGCCCCGAGTGGTTACGGCCCGTCCTTCGCTCCATACCGAGTTAGGAATAGAAAACTGGAATTTGAAAACAATTGGAAGGAGTTTAGGATACAAGGGAATGAATCAAGAAGGAAATCAAGGAGGATCTAATAACTTTGTATATTATAGTTGGCATCAGCAAATTATTAAAATTTGCCGCTCGATTGTACTTCAGGTGTGAGAGCCTAGGCTCTGATACCAACCTGTAACGCCCGATTCCACGGATACGGGGACGTCACTGCGACGTATATACGTAGGCCAGAAATTGCCCCACACGTATATACGCTAAGCAAAAAGTACAACAAGAAACAGAGTACACGACAAAGCGTGGTATCTATACATATGCCAACACAAGAAGTACACATACAAAGTTATCACAGGATATTATAAAGTATTACACAATACATGTGTATTACATCATAACCAAGTCCAAAAGAAATATATACAAATATGTATACAAAAAGCTCACAAGTAGAAAGAGGATCTCGTGAGTCAAAAGGTAAGTCTGGCACGAGGGGAATGGAACTAGTCCGCCTGCTCACTAAGGTAAGCTCGGTCCTCTGTGGATGGCTCCACTTCGTTCCAAGCTTCGGAATCTGAATGTGCAAATCCAAGGAGTCAAGACATATAATAATAAACAAGCTATAGCCAAGTGGCTAAGGGACATGAATAAGGAAAGATGAAACAATTATAAGGAATATCAACTAATAAGTATGAAGCATAAAGAGATAAAATCCTAATACAATGAATCTACAATTAACGTCTTATTATTATTACTTGTCTTACTGTGATATCTAACTATGTGACCCAGCGTCCCAGAGCACATAGATCCATATCCTAGTAAAGCAAGGTTGTTATTGGAAACAGCGGTTGTATCGACGAACTATGTTTACAGTGGGTCCCGTGCATGCCCGGGACCACGGTCCAGGGTGTTCCGTTGCTTGATGACGGAACCAGCCGCAAGGCCTATCAGGAGGGACTTATGTATGCCCTTTGTCATGACTGTATCAGGAAGAGGGAGCAAGCACTCCCCTCGGTCCCCTGGAGGCCCTCAGGTTAGACCGGAAATATAATTGTACAATATACCTAATGCCACTGTAAACACGAACGCATATCGATATCCGCATGTTTCCCCCGACCCATGTGTAAGTTGGTCCATTTTATACAAAAGTCAAGTATATCATGCTTGGTTTAAAAGATAACATGATAAGGGGGTGATATTCACAATTTAACAAATTATGGAGCGAGAATATAATAATAAATCATGAAGTAACAAGTGGTGAGATCCATCAAATAACATGTCATGTAATACCAGTTATGAAGCATGAACAGGGATAATATGTCACACATGTATCATCAAATAAGATCCAAGTTCAGAACAGAATTAACTAAGTCAAACAGTCAGAATTAGTCGACTGGGTGGAAGGGTTAGTCGACTAATAGGGGTCTTAAGTCGACTACTAGTCTGGATGAGTCGACTAAAACTGGGAAACAGAGAGTTGGGTTCTGTTTCAGGGAAAGTTAGTCGACTAGGGTTGTAAGGGTAGTCGACTAACAGGGAACTACTAGTCGACTAATGGATACCTAAGTCGACTAAGTCTGAGATACAGAGAGTTGATGTTATATTTCAAGAAAACAGGAGTCGACTGGGGAGAAATGGGTAGTCGACTAGGGGGGTCTAGTCGACTGGTATTATGGCCTAGTCGACTAAAACTGTGAAATCAGAAAAGGTTATGTTTCAGTTAAGGTGGGTTAGTCGACTGGTCCCTAGGTCTAGTCGACTAATCGTGGGAAAACAGCAAACAAGACAGATTTCTAGGGTTTTGTTTGGGGGTCTAAAAATGTGATTTTTATGGCTCAAGTGAACATGAATTGTCAACACATGTATACAAAGGAGTTCTCAAGTCTTGGTGAGTAGATATACTCACTTGGAACCGTTTGATTGAGGCTCTACGAGTCCGGGAAGAGTGTGGTTGACGAATAGCTCCCAAGTGATCCTTGACGACGAAGGGAGCTACGATCCAAGCTCCAAATCAGTAGCTAGAGCTGGAGGAGAAGATCTTGAGGTGTTCTTGGAGCTAGGGTTCAAGTTGAGAAGAAGAGGGTTTGGGAGAGAGTTTTCTTTTTGCTTGAAGTGAAGGAGAAAAAGGGTAAATTGCAAATGAAAATATATATATAAGATGGGGATTTTGTGAATGGAGTGGGATTAAGATGGAAGTGATGGGGGTTTTTGCAAAAAAGAGAGGGGGTGAGGTGTCCCTCACCTGGCCACTGGCCGGCTGTGGGAGAGAGAGAGAATGAGTGGGGTTAGGTGGGAAAGTGAGTGGGAAATGAGGTGGAAATTGAGTGGGATTTTGCAATTATTTGAAAAAAGTCCGAAATTCCAATATCTCGGAATGATCTGAAAATTTACCAAAAATCAAGAATAATATTTGAAGACTAATAGTGAAATCCTTTTTAAGAAATACTTTATAGTTTTAAAATTAAAAATCCCGGAATCAGTTATCTACCGACTCCGTTGGAGTTTTCATAAATTTATAAAATTCTCAGAAAAAGTATTTAAGTAGGGAATATGATTCTAAAAAATAAAGTCTAAAGGACCATCTAGAAATTCCTAACTGTTTGAGGATTAAAATTCCAGGAATCGATCAGCGACACTGGTCGACACCGGTTTTGAAGAAATTCATTTTAATTCAGGAAAAATCCAGAAAATCCTAGAAAATCTAGTACATTGGAAAATGATATTTGAAAGTGAAATCGGTCAAATACAGGAAGTAAATCGAAAAATACGATCGAAAAGCTGAATACGCAACTAAGTACGTAATCTGGAAACGGGGTATTACAGAAGACCTTCAAGAGAAGACTTGTCTAGGTTTGTTTTGTTAAGATTTTGCTTTTAAATAAAATGTAAAGGATAGAATAGTTAGTGGATTGCTCAAGTATCATATATACTCACACACAAGATTTAGATGTGTTTTCATCATAGAGTTTTCATTTTGAAAAAATACAAAAGAGTTTTCATTTTGGTAAAATACCGTTTTGATTTTTGGAGTTTCATATATACATATGTTTTAACCTTCATATATACATATGTTTTAACCAAAACTATTTTAGAGCTTAATGTAAAAATATAGATATTTCATCATATATGTGTAGTGGATCATATCCATACACTCTAAGCTTTAAAAGTGTTTAAAATATCTTGTTTTTGTATTTAGAGAAGTTTTGAAAAAATCAATTTGGAAAAATATGGTTTTTGTTTAAAGGTAAAAATTCCAAGTTACAAAAATAGTTCAAAATGTTTGTAACATGTTTTAATTTTTACTCAACATGTTTGTTTATCAAAGTATATTACTAAACTTATTTTTGTAGATTTTTAGAGATTTTATGGAATTTTATTGAAGGAAAAATAACAAACTTTTAATCCCTAAAAAGATACTGTTTTGGCTTCTGCCAGTCGGTCGGTCGGTCGACCGGGCAGTCGACCTACGTGCACAAAACGTGCACACCTTATTTGGTTGGAGGGCCTGTCGACCAACCCGGTCGACCGCCAGAGAGTTCTGCTATCTGGAAATGGCCCCGGTCGACCGGGCGGTCGACCGGCAGAGAGCTCTGCTCTCTGTATCCAGGCCACGGTCGACCGGCCGGTCGATCGCTAGCCCAACAGTCAAAAATCTGACAATTGGCGGGTCGACCGGGCGGTCGAACGCCAGCAGTCCAGACTGCTGACCTGGCCTGCAACGGCTAGTGATGAGGACAATGATTAAATAAAACTTTTTCAGTTAAAATTTCAGAGCTCTTGGGTTCTTGAGATTGGGTGTGAAGCCCGTGGTGCAAGTGGTGTGAAGCCCGCGTAAGGGGTGCGAAGCCCAAAGTCATCTGGTTCTTTCTCCAACCCTAATCTCTCTTTTTATTTTATTTCTTGAAAAACCCTAGTTTTTCTTTTTTATTTGTATTCGAAGGTGATTGCGATCCTGTTTTACATTAGCTAGTTTTTGAGGAGCCTATAAATTGGACTTCTCTTGGGCTGTTTTACACAAGATTTTTAGAGAGTTTCAAAGCTAGTTTTCCTACTCTATTAAGTGTTTATCTCCACTTGTTTTAGAGCCAAATACTTCCATTCAAAAGGAAAGTTTATCAAGAGTTTTCAAAAGTGATTCTTGTGTTTTCCACCACAACTTCAATCCTAGTTTTCTCACAAACACTTGAGCTATCCATTGCTATATCAATCCTATAGGGATCTTTATTGTAAGAGGATTTTAGGTGATTAACGTGTTGTGATCACCAAAGTTTTCATACTTTGTATTTGAGGATGCGGACTTGCGGGTTCGCGATGTTTTGAGTTCTAGTGAGAGCTCATTATAGAGGTGCGGCCTCGGCAAGCTTGCGTGCTTGCGGTGTGTTGTTCTTGCGGGAACAAGAGAGGGACTAGAGAGTCCAAATGAGTTCTAGTGTGAACTCACTTGTAGGTGTTGCGGCACCGAGTGATTCGGTGTGATCCATTTTTAGTGAAAATCCTTCATAGTGTTGAAGGCGGGGACGTAGAGCAAGTATGCTCGAACCTCAAAATAAATCTCCCGTGTTTGCGATTGCTCTCTCTATCTCTCACTTATCTTTATATCTTGCTTATGCTTATTGCTCATATCTCTTATATGCTTGATGTATTGTGTGCGTAATTGTTATATGCTTGGGGTTGTTTGCTCACACTTGTATTCAACCAAGAGAGTCAAAGCGGCACCTCAACTCTTATCTAGAGGAATCTTGAGGAGATAGTCCAGAGCCCTTCACGGGGAATTTGACTACACTCTTGTGTTATACCTTGTGTGTTTAGCTTAAGAATTTATAGTTTGCATAAATAGTTTTTAATTTCGCATTTATTCACCATTAGATTAGCTAGTCACATTTCACCCCCTCTAGGCAATTTCAACAATACTCACACATTTGGAAACCAAAAAGATGTAGATCCCAGAGCCTAAGCATATAGAAAAGCTCAAGGATCAAGTATACTAGAGAAGACTATATCAAGATTTGTATTTTAGATAGAATTTATAGTCATTTGTTAAAACCCAGATGATATAGGTTGCTAGCTTTTGGGATTGACACACACACATATTTTATACTCCTATGTGTTTTTAATAAGAGTACATAACTATACTCTTTATCATTTTCAAAATCATGTTTCGGAAAAACAAGTTTCGAAAAAATCAGGTTTTCAATTTAGAAAAGAGTTTTTACAAAATATGGTTCTAATTTTGTTTTGTGTTGATCCATGATCACTCACTGGTTCTACAAGTCCCTATTTGTGTTTAAAGATTAAAAGTTATTTTATCAAAAAAAGAATAGTTTCAAAAAGATTTCAATACTTTGCCTTTGGCCCATTGTCGGTCGATCGATCGGTCGACCGAAGGCAGAGCAAAATTGCTCTGGTCGACTGACATGCTCCAAAGTGCATTTGTGCACTTCGGTCGACCGGGCGATCGACCGACTGCAAGAGCTTTACTTTCAGTTGGGTCTGGTCGACCGCCCCGGTCGACTGATAGGGAGTTTAGCTCTCTGGTTGGGAACAACGGTCGACCGACCGGTCGACTGCTATCCCCAATAGTTGAAAATCTGACCATTGGCGCTCGACCGGCCGGTCGACCGACAAAAGACTTTTCTTCTGTATTTTTTCCAATAGCTATATTCTGTTTTGCCTTTTTATAGGTCTTTTTCCAACAGCTCTTTTGGGTTTCTACTTATATTTTCATCCCCTATAAATAGTGAGACTATAAAAAAACTCAAAAATAAGATTTTCAAAGTTTAGATCAAGTTTTACAAGTTTACATCAAGATTTAGATTTTTCATAAAGATTTCGTTTTGAGCCAAATTTTCACATTCTTGATTTTAGCTTGAGCCTTCCCTCTACATTTCTACAAGCTATATTTCCACTACGCAATCCCAAAGAGTTTCACCTACCCATCTTGGTTGTAGGATTGTGCTTGTGAGCCATTTGTGATCAAGTATAGATCTCCGATTTTCTTCTATTGAGAAGTTGTAGAAGTTGCGGCCTCAAGTGAGCTAGTGAGCTTCATGTTGGCGGCATCGCGAGAGAGGACTTGTGAGTCCATTGAGTTCTAGTGAGAACTTGTAATGATGGACGATCTAGTGAGATCAGCCATAGTGAAAATCCTTCATAGTGTTGGAAAGCTGGGACGTAGAGCAGTGGCTTAAACTTCGAAACAAATCATCGTGTTGCGATTGCTTACTCTTTCTCTCTTCACTCTACTCTCTCTTTAATTACTTGAACTCTTATATTATTACTTATTTGCAGGTATTTCTTAAGTTGTGATTGGTATTTGCTAAGTTGCTAGCAAGTAAATTTTTATTTCACATTATTCGCCATTTAGTATAGCCATCACCTATTCACCCCCCTCTAGGTGATTTACAATTGGAATCAGAGCCTAACCCTTATTTTTGTTTAACCACCTAAGGGAGATCCTTTCATTTGGCTATATTCATTTGTTGCATTTGTTATTTATTTGGGCACTTATACCTGTTTTCATGGCATCACACGACTTCTTTAGCATCAAGTCCCCATCCAAATTTGATGGGTTGAACTTCCTCATTTGGAAACTCAAAATAAACCTATTCCTTAAGTCCCTAGGAGTTAAAGTTGCCAAGGCCATTACAAAAGAATTTGTTAAACCTCACTGTGATGAGGATACATGGTCCGAAGAAACTGCTAAGGACTATGAGGCCAATGCTAAAGCCCAATATGCACTTACACAAGCATTAAATGATGATGATTTTTCTCGTGTAATTAATTACAAATCCGCTTATGAGGTTTGAAATAATCTTATCATTACTCATGAGGGACGTCACAAGTTAAGAGATCTAAAGTTGACTTACTCCGTTCTCAATATGAGAATTTTTATATGCTTGAAAATGGAAAGTATCGATGAGATGCTCACTCGTCACTAAAATCACTAATGGTTTCTCTTTTTAGGTGACGCCATTGACAATGACCAAAAGATCTGGAAGGTCATTAGAGCTTTTCCTAAAGCTTGAAAAGTCAAGGCAACAACAATCAAGGAGCTCAGCGATAGAGAAGAGATGGACTTCTCTGGTTTCATTGAAAATCTCAAAACCCATGAGATAGAAATGAAGGTGAGAGAAGAAAAGGAGACCCCAAAGAAGAAAGCAATAGCTTTCAAGGCTACTCCATCATCCTTTGATGAAGAAGAATCATTAGAAGACGGTGATGAGGACTTTGCCATGCTCATTAGAAAAGTAGGAAAAATATTTTATAAGAAGGGAAGACAAAACAACTTTCAAAGAAAAAGATATCAAGGGAGAGTCGAAAAGAAGAAGGAGGAGATGGTCCTTATTTCATTGCAAGAAGATAGGCCATCTAATTGCGGATTGCCCCTCACTTCAAGCCACTACCTCCAAGAATGTGCATAAGAAGAAAAAGGCGATGGTAGCCACGTGGGATGATTCGGAAACGGATTCCGAAGAGAAAATTGATGCCGCACACGTTTATTTCGTGGCAAACGGAGAGGAAGCTTCTATGGTAAATCTCGAAACCTCTTTAAAAGATAATGATTTAACTATGGATGAACTTGCACAATTTTTGAAGAATTACAAAATAGATATGAAATGTCTCTTACAAAAAATAAAAAATTGAAAAAGGAAAATAATTTTCTAAAGAATAAGCTAGAAACTGTTTTAAAGAGAAAAATGACTTATCCATTTCTTTTGAGGAAATGAAAGAAGATTTTGATAAATACAAACTTGTTTGTAAGGGTAAAAGCTTTAATATTACTTTTAACAAAAATGAATTTTTCGATATCCAAAAACGTATTGATGTTTTGGATACCATTTTGAAAAAATGTGCTTTTGACATGAACAAATTTGCTTCTATATTTTCAAAGGAAAAATCCCAAAGGAAACATATATCTCATTCATCTTACACACACCATGAAAAACATGTACACACACATCAACATAACTATGCTTTCATGTGTGGCAACGTGTACACATGTGCGCATTACGGCCGCAAAGACCATTTAGCAAAATTTTGTTATGCTAAATTAAATATGTTAAATAAAAATTTTGGGTTCGAGAAAGTACTAACTGATTGGTCACTAATGTTACATATTTAGTATCATATTTTCATACTTATTATAGAATAAAATCTGCATTGTCCTAATTAATTGTTTAATTTATTTGCAGGCCCATTCCTTAAGGAGATGAAGAGAAATGAGCCCAAAAGCCCACCAAATTCTGAATTAAATCAGAATTAATTCGCACTCAGTAAATCAGGGCAAAATCAAGAGGTTGAAAACCGGTTGAGAAGAATTCTCTCAGAATCGATCGGTTGAGGCAAAGATCAACGGCCATTTCTTCAAAATCTCGGAGCTAAACTGCAAATCTAACCTAAGATAAAACCAGAACTCGACCCCGGGGAGACCCACCAACAGGGTGTGGCCACCTGGCCACACCCCGCGTTTCCGCGGCTTGGTTAAGGAGTTAGGGGGAGCGTTTGCTCCCCACTCTTCCCGTGATCCTGTAGATTGGGTTTTGCCTATAAAAAGGCAGTATTTGCACTGAAAAGGGGACGACCATGCAGAGATAGGATTTAGCCTAGTTTTCATTTCTTGTAGTTTAGGTTTTTCTTTTCTTTTTATGTAATTTGTATGTAAGCTTAGGTTAGATGAAGATTCATGTAAGTAAGAGAGAGAGGCTTATGTTGAGAGTGACACTGATGTACCCTCCTTTCTTCCATTGTTTCTGCAAGTAATAAAGGTAAATGTTTTCATTTATGTTTGTATTTACTTTTTTTTCTTCTTCCTCTTTCTACTTTACCTCCTTTGTTTTTGATGAGTTTGCAAGTGAATCCAGAAGTATAAGTATACAAAAGCCTTTGTGAGTGCCAACGATACTTCATGAAGACGTTCTCCTCCTCAAGATCCGTATCACTTCATTCTTGCAAGGCTTGATGATATAATGCGAACAGGGACTGAGCTCGATCTTATGACCTATGCGTTGAACGCCTCCAAAGTAAGGTAGAACATGCAAGGATTTTAGGTAAGTCATCAATCAAATTAGGTAAGTATTTCTTCAACCTTCTTCTTTTCTTTTATTTCTTTAGTATAGATCACCACATCTTCCAAATCTTTCATCATTTCTTTTCCAACTCATTTGTACATAGTCGCTTTCTAATTCTCTCCACTTTCTTCATTCTACCATTTTCTTTCTAACTTTAACATAACTCTTTTCTTATTTTCTAACTTAAAAACAAAGAAGAACTTTTGTTTTGTTTTCATAAAGATTTCAATAAAGACTTTGAATGCTTCTATCGCAAACCCTCCTTGTGGATTACGACCCGCATAGCTACTTGCTATAGCGGTAAGACTTGAGCACTTGCACATTTTTATTAAAAGTTCTAAAATTCCGTATTTTGTGTGCAGGTAGAAGCCTCAATCAAAATTTTGGCGCCGTTGCTGGGGAGGGTAACGTTTTTATTGAAATCTGATTTTAATTGAAAATTTTTTAGAACTAAAACGAATTTTCTTCTCTGTTGCAGGTTATAGGGGAAGCAAAGCAGGAAATTAAGATTGCAGTAACATATAAGTGGTATTGGGCCTCTGCTCTAAAAAGCAGAGAGCAATTACCCTCTGCTTTGCCGCGTTTGCGCGGCCCAAGCCGCGGTTCCGCGGCAAAAAGGAATTGACTACTAACGTTGTTTTTGCAAGGCTGCTTGACTTGCAAAATTCTAGTTTTCTGCAATTTGTTTTTTCTTATATGCCATCACCAAAGCCTGCTAATAAACCAACAGTAAAATACTTGTTGAAAAAGATAAAAAAATTGATTAGACATTTGCATTTTAGGCACGTGTCTTTTCAATTCATTTATTTTTACTGTTGAAGAGTGCTGGAGCAAGGTACGTTCGCATTGCATCTAGAATAGGACTCATCTCTTGGTTGATTTTTATCGCTTTGAGTGAATCTTATTTTACATATCTTGTACACTTGCACAAATTGATTTTAAGGGCATCACCCATTAACAAGATAAGGTGGGGATTTAATCACCCTTCCTTGGCCCAAAAATAAGATTCCAAGCACTTGCTAACTCGAGCCTAACTAAAAATGAGTAGACGTTGGCCCTAGGGATATCTCGGACTCAATTAGGAGATTATCTTAAGGGGGAAAGGTGTTGAAATTTGACTCCTGCCAAATCAGTGTCTAGGAATGGGATTAAGGGCCGAAAGCCCGAAGGTTGGTGGTTATTTAATTAAGGAACATTTTAACGAAAAACCTCCCACCAACCTTGCCCTGACCTGGCTGATTAGCTTATGGTCAAAGTCTGCATTAGACCTCCCGTGGACAGTCTAATCAGTTAGGAGTCGTCTAGGTCATAGGTCTACCCTAACTTAGTTTAGAATTTTTCTTTCTTCTGTTTGCTTATTGTTTGTTTTCTTTTGTTTGTATTCTATTGTGTGATATGGCTTATAATAATAATTTTTTCAACTTCAATAATAATCCATATTACACACCGACTTCATTTTCGGATATTACCAACCCGGCATATCACAACTTTAACCAACCTAGTGTGCCTGATTGGTCTTATCCGAATCAATATAACCCATGTCCCTAATCTTATAACCATAATTTTCATGATAATTTCAACTCTTCACAGAGTCATTGGGGATTCACCTCCCCCGAGTCCAATTTTCAACCAACTTATATCCTCCTTCTCCACCTAGTCCACAATATTTTCAAGATTCACACTCAGTTCCACCAGTCCAAAATAGAAAACTATCAATTTGGAAATGAGTATGCGTGAGTCCAAACACAAATCACAAAATCTGATGGACTCACAATTTCACCACCAATTCCAAAATAACTCGTCATCTTTTCAACAAGACAATGAACCTATCAACTATGAAAAGATGCTTGAAGCCATGACTCAGGCTCAAAACGCTCGTAATCGTAACATAGATATGATGGTCCAATCTCTACGTTCTCACCGTTTGACTAGTTCTAATGTCACTAACCATTCTGTTAGAGACGAAGAGTCATGTAGTTTTGGAAATCAAGGTTCCATTTCAGAACAGTCATTTGAACTTGCCCAAACTCCAAATAATGTTGATAGTTTGGCAAGTTATCCCTTGCCTGAAATCGAACTTGAAAATGAATATGATCATGAACTCAACTTAGTGATTCAATTTTACTTCCTGATTCAATAATGACTCCGGTGTCTTCACCTGACTTCAATCTTTTCCCGAGTCAATATTGGATCCCGTGCTAATTCATCATGAAATTGAATCACCTATTTTTGATGATCATATTGAACATGACCAATTTTACACTTTTGAAAGTCCTATTGACAAATTGGCAAGTTCTCATTTTTTTGACATTGAACTCAATGAGATATGTGACCTAGATTCTCAAATCTGTGATCCAGTTCAACTTTTTGAATCAATATTGACTCCTGTTTGTTACCAAATTTGAGTAATATTTTAGAGTCAGTTTTGAGTCCCACACCTATCATTTTTGAACTTGAATCACCAACATTAAGTCACATTCCATTATTAGAAAATCAATGTGGACTTGAGTTTCAACTTCTTGACTTGGACACACTTCTTGAACCAATCTCGACTCCTGAACTTTTACTTGACTTAAGTCACCTTCCCGAGTCGGTATTAGTTCCTGTACTTCCTGAGTCCAAGTCAATCATTCTATCTTTTCACACTCCATTCTGGGACGAGGTGGTTGACAAATTTGACTCCGAAATTAATTATGGAATTTGGAAATTAGATGGGGTTAAATATTTAATAAAAATCCTTCATGGATACATCATTCTAATGGGTTATATTAAAGAAATTTCTCGTGGGTTCCTCCGAACCCAACGAAAAGTTGATTGGGCCGCATTCCGTGGACCAATCAGACCACCACTGGAACCACCACCTTAAGGTAACCTTTTCCTTCCCTTTCTTCTTTTTCATGCATCTATGCATTAATTCATACATTGAGGATAATGCATGAGATAGGTGTGGGGGAGGGTTCTAACATAACTTAGTTTTTTCTTTTATTAAAAAATAAAAAAATTTAACATTTTCTTTACTTTTAAAAACTTTTTGAAAATAGAAACAATATTTTGACATATTTTTTGTAAGAAATTAAGTCAACTTTAAGGAATAGGAAAATCCAAATTAGGATTTCTTATACTTGGTCAAAATAAGATTAATTGTTTGATTTTTAGGGTTAGGAAGAAAATTTGTCAAAGTAATTTAGTCTTGATCTTTACCTTAATGAAATATACACACTTCATACACTTACACACTTAGGGTTCAAAAACAAAGATTCTTATGCCTTATAAAAATAAAAAATAAAAAAATGAAAATGAAAAAAAAATAAATCCAATTATTGATTAGCTAGGTGCTTTGGCCTAAGCAAGCCTTAGTATTTATGCGAAAGATGATTAGATAAGTTTGAAAAGAAAATATATATATATCCTCTGATTAAGCTGGGTATTTGTGCCTAATAAAGCATAAGTTTTCACGCCTAAAAGAGGTTCATATAATAAAATCCTTAGTTTTGTGGCCTTGTTTGCTCGAGTCCTTAAGTCCTTGGGGTGTTTTCTCACCCGGTGCCCTAAGACCGTTTGGTTTGGGAGTCATCGATTAAAGGCTCGTTACATGGGCAGATTAGAAAGCCTAATAGAACTAAGGAATAATACCACCAAAAATATATATATATATAAATAAATAAGGCATAAGAGTTAGAGTTAATGAACCCTTAGTCAAAATTTTCATAGTCACAAGGTGCATATGACTCAGGGTAAAGTAATAGACTAGATGAGAAGTACAATTAGACTCTTTACTTTGATTGATAACAAATTTTTGAATAGAGACTAAGTTTAGAAATGAAAAATTCAGTTTTCCTATAACTTATAGATTACTTAAATCTTGCAATTATATTTCAAATATTTTTCTCTTTCAAAATGCTTTTCGAAAATACTAACTCTTTATTTCTCTTTCTTTATGGATTTTGTAGGTGCAATCCGCTAAAAACCCTCACGAGACAAAACTCGTCCTCTAGGAGGAACCTAGAGGTTTAACGGCTTGTTGCACATGCTCAGTGCAATCGCGTGACCTGCGAAAGTGGTCTAATAATCCTTAGTATAGTTTAGTTGTTTTGCTCGAGGACGAGAAAAAGATAGGTATGGGGGTGTGATTGGTTGCTAATGTTGCATATTTAGTATCATATTTCTATACTTATTATAGAATAAAATCTGCATTGTCCTAATTAATTGTTTAATTTATTTGCAGGCCCATTCCTTAAGGAGATGAAGAGAAATGAGCCCAAAAGCCCACCAAATTCTGAATTAAATTAGAATTAATTCGCACTCAGTAAATCAGGGCAAAATCAAGAGGTTGAAAACCGATTGAGAAGAATCCTCTCAGAATCGATCGGTTGAGGCAAAGATTAACGACTATTTCTTCAAAATCTCGGAGCTAAACTGCAAATCCAACCCAAGATAAAACCAGAACTCGACCCCGGGGAGACCCACCAATAGGGTGTGGCCACCTGGCCACACCCTGGCCGCGGAAACGCGGCCAAAGCCGCATTTTCGCGGCTTGGTTAAGGAGTTAGGGGGAGCGTTTACTCCCCCACTCTTCCCGGGATCCTGTAGATTAGGTTTTTGCCTATAAAAAGGCAGTATTTGCACTGAAAAGGGGACGACCATGCAGAGATAGGATTTAGCCTAGTTTTCATTTCTTGTAGTTTAGGTTTTTCTTTTCTTTTTACGTAATTTGTATGTAAGCTTAGATTAGATGAAGATTCATGTAAGTAAGAGAGAGAGGCTTATGTTGAGAGTTACACCGATGTACCCTCCTCCTTTCTTCTATTGTTTCTGCAAGTAATAAAGGTAAATGTTTTCGTTTTATGTTCGTATTTACTTTTATTTTCTTCTTCCTCTTTCTACTTACCTCCTTTGTTTTTGATGAGTTTGCAAGTGAATCCAGAAGTATAAGTATACAAAAGCCTTTGTGAGTGCCAACAATACTTCATGAAGACGTTCTCCTCCTCAAGATCCGTATCACTTCATTCTTGCAAGGCTTGATGATATAATGCGAACAGGGACTGAGCTCGATCTTATGACCTATGCGTTGAACGCCTCCAAAGCAAGGTAGAACATGCAAGGATTTCAGGTAAGTCATCAATCAAATTAGGTAAGTATTTCTTCAACCTTCTTTCTTTTCTTTTATTTCTTTAGTATAGATCACCACATCTTACAAATCTTTCATCATTTCTTTTCCAACTCATTTGTACATAGTCGCTTTCTAATTCTCTCCACTTTCTTCATTCTACCGTTTTCTTTCTAACTTTAACATAACTCTTTTCTTATTTTCTTAACTTAAAAACAAAGAAGAACTTTCGTTTTGTTTTCATAAAGATTTCAATAAAGACTTTGAACGCTTCTATCGCAAACCCTCCTTGTAGATCACGATCCGCATAGCTACTTGCTCCAACGGTAAGAATTGAGCACTTGCACATTTTTATTAAAAGTTCTGAAATTCCGTATTTTGTGTGCAGGTAGAAGCCTCAACCACTAACCCTATGGGACTCAAAAAGATTTGGGTACCAAAGAATACACCAAACTTGATTGATGTAGGTGTGTCGTCCTCCTCCATGACATAGAGGGAGATGGTGCCTTGGTGGTGGATGCATCGAACCTCAACGGATCAACCGTCACATTGCATCGCTATCAAGAGGCACCTATTTTGGAGATTGCCCATGGTTTGGTAACTTCTCCACTTGAAAATTTCTTTTCTAACTTGATCTATACATGTGTAGGATTAGCTAGTTTTTTCTTTTGTGGTTATATGCTGTAGTTGTGTATACATGTTTACCTTTTGTTTTGGCTTGCCTATATTTGAGCTAGTTCTTTAACACTGCTTTTGTTCTTTACTAGCCTATGATTTGCTTGCCCATGTGTAGAGTATTTTCCCATGCTCATTTGGTTGATAGATACTTATGGATATATGCGTATATATATTATGTATCTATCTCGTGTTTGGGTATTGTATTTAAATCATATTTAAGTAGTAAATCAAGATAGCAATTGCACGTCTCAACTCTTATCTAAAGGAATGATGAGGAGAAGTTCAGAACTCGTCAAGGATATTCGGCTTCAATATCTTCTTTTTTAATAGCTTAATATATGATTTAATTATTGAAAAATATTTTGTTAATAATAAAATAAAAATAAAAATTTTGATATCATTTTCATGTGTTTTTCATGCCTATAAGATTTTTGCTGTTATTTCCCTATTTTATGTGTAAAAATATGCATGTAAAAATAATTTCAAAAGCCCTAAAATCCTACTTTCTAAAACTATTTTTAGTGCTGTCCCAGTCAACCGAGTTGACCTGGCATCGGTTCGGTCAACCGGGCTGTCGACCGAAGTAGTCTGTTATACAAAAAAAAAAAAAAATTTTGGCCTAAAGCTGGTCGACCAACCGTCGAACGCCTGTAACCGAGTTGCTCTGGTTAGACCCGGTCGACTGGGCGGTCGACCGGAAGTCGAGTCTGGCTGTGTTTACCCATTTTATAAATCCTAAAACCCAATTTTTTTTCTCACTTCTCTTCCTCCATAGTCACTCTCTCTTCCTCCTCCCTTTTCCCTTCACCCCTCTTCAATCTAATCCTCCCAAATCACCTCTAATCCCAAATCAAACCCTAAACTTGGTTGGATCTCTCTTCAGCACACCAGATCTGTTTGATTTCAAGGAGATTTTTTTTTATTTTTCAAAGTATAATCTCTCATCTCTCTAAATCTTCTTGGTTTCATAGTTTTTTATAAAATCCTTCTATATTTTTTGCCAAATCTTTGTTTATCATCTCCACCATGTCAAAAAGGGCTAGATCTGAGAAGGGTAAACAACCTGAACCATCCTCTAACCCTTTTATTTCTCAAAACACCTCTCATAGATTTTTTGTAATTCATAATAAGCATGTTATCTCTGGTAGAATTGTTATGCTCGCTGATTTTGAGCACTTGAATCTAGCTACCATCTTGAACACAAGCTCTCTTGAACATCTTGTTACCATCAAGGAACCAGTTTATCCTAAATTTGTGTACTATTTTTACTCTGATCTGACTTTCCAAAACAATCACATCAGATCTCGGGTTCTGGGTAAGAACATAAATATTTCTCTAGATCGATTTGCCTATCTGCTACACCTCTCCTATAAGGGTGTAGATATTTAAATGTTAATCTCCATGAGTTTGAATATCTTGATGGTGAATTTGCCTTCACCGCATCTCTTCTGCTTCACGATGATGACAACCCCGCTTTGTTAGGAATGATGAGGTGAAGTATTATACACTCACCACCCAAGTCCTAGCCAAAATTGTGTTCTATAATCTCCTGCGAAAATAGGAGAATACAGTCATGCACGGGGTTCTGCTCCCCTCTTGATTTATTACCTTCTGAAATGCATTAGAGTTAATATTTCAAAAGCTCATCATCGATTATATGGCTTCCGAGTATCTCCTGATCCCAAACCGGTACTTGCCATTTAGGATGCTCATTACCTGCCTCCTTAAGCAACTAAAATTAAATCTCTCCACTGAACGGTTCATAGAACCGTCAGTTGATGTCAACAGCACTCTCTTAAAGAGGATGCGTGCTAGGGGGCGTGTTCCTTCTCCTCATCCCTCTCCTATCATTCATGTTGTTGTTCCTGAATCCTCTTCAGTTTCTTCCGCCTCTTTTGATCCATACTCAGCCCTCTCTGATTAGCTTCGGGAGCATGATCTGATGATGTCTGCAAAGTTTTAAAGAATAGAGTAAAGAGTTGACAATGACCTGTAGTACATCTGTGCTTCTATTCGCTATCTTCAGACTTGTGTCGACGAGACCTACAGTAGGAACGCTTGGCCTATTCTACTTCTGAGAGGCCACTCGTAGCCCCTTCCTACATCGGGTCATCCGTTTGACACTTGGGTACCTCCTCCAGCTCCTTTCGAGGCACCTGCTCCTCCAAAAGATCCCGACTTTCAGGAGGATTGACCCCTTTTGTTGATGATAAAAAGGGGGAGAGAGATTCTATAGAGTTATCTTAGGAGTCATCTAAGGTGCTTTGTTTTTATTTGAGTTTTTATTTATGTACTTTCTATTTGTGGACATGTAGCATTTGGAGTATTTAGTGGATATATGTTTTTTAAATTACAGTACTTATTTAATGGTATGTAACTTGTTTTGAGTTGGCATGAACCTCTATGCGGACAAATTTATTTTATGATATCTCTATTGTCTTTGGGAAGTTTCTTTTTGTTGATATATTTGATACATATCTTCTATGCATGATATGTGGTATGTTTGTATTTTTTTATGTATCCATTGTAAACCAACCATCTACCACTTGTTTTGGAGGTTGGAGATTTTTGGCTGGTTGGAGGAAACCGTTTGTGCATACACTGTTGTAAATTATGTATTCTTGGTATACATAGATGGGTTGCATAGAGCTTAATTGATATATCTTATTCATATGCTTTTATTGATGCATCTAACTTATACGTCACATTTTAATATATGCATATGTTTAGGGGAGCTTCGCTTGAAGTCTCTTCCCAAATTATTTGTGATAACTTCATATGTTTTGTCATCATCAAAAAGGGGGAGATTATTGGCCAAAGGCCATTAGCCCTAGTTTTGATGATAACAAAACATATGTAGTTATGTTTTTAATAATTTTGTTTAACAAAGTTTCAGGTTAACTATTTGTTGCATTTCGGCTCTATCACAAGACTCACACATTTGGAAGCCAAAAAGATATAGATCCCAGAGCCTAAGCATATAAAAGAGCTCAAGGATCAAGTATACTAAAGAAGACTATATCAAGATTTATATTTTTTTACTTTTTATATTTTAGATAGAATTTATAGTCATTTGTTAAAACCCAGATGATATAGGTTGATAGCTTTTGGGATTGACACACACACACATATTTTATACTCCTATGTGTTTTTAATAAGAGTTCATAACTATACACTTTATCGTTTTTAAAATCGAGTTTCAGAAAAACAAGTTTCGGAAAAATCGGGTTTTCGATTTAGAAAAGAGTTTTTACAAAATATGGTTCTAAATTTATTTTGTGTTGATCCATGATCACACACTAGTTCTACAAGTCCCTAGAACTCTATTTTGTGTTTAAAGATTAAAAGTTATTTTATCGGAAAAAGAATGGTTTCAAAAAGATTTCAATACTTTGCCTTTGGCCCATTGTCGGTCGACCGACCGATCGACCGTAGGCAGAGCAAAATTGCAGCGGTCGACCGACATGCACCAAAGTGCATTTGTGCACTTCGGTCGATCGGGTGGTCGATCGACTACAAAAGCTTTGCTCTCAGTTGGGTGATTAGTCTCTAAAATTGCATATTTCATACTACATCTTCATATTTATTCAATATTAAATTTGTTAATAATACCTCGCTTGCATGTTTCTAGGTCCATGGCATGAAATAAAGAAGAAGGTCAAAATCCCATTTATTTGGTGATTTAAAGTCTACACATATAGCCATTGACTTTGGAGGGCGAATCCGTCAAAATCGGGTGCCCATATCCAGAAATCAGGACGTACAGCAGATAGGGGGGCGAAGTAACAGCGCGTGGCAGACGGCGTGACGCGCGTGGCCACATTATAGCAACGAAAACGTGGCCATAGCCGTATTTTCACGGTTCTTGTGTGGATCCGCGCGTCAAGGTTTGACGCGCGGCTCCGTACGGCTCCTTTGGTGCCCTGTTTCGCCTATAAATACCATGTGATTTTCAGAGCTCAAGGGGAGGAGTTTTGAGGAGAGTTTTAGGGTTTTTTCTCCATTTATGTAGTTTTTAGGGTAGTTTAATTTAGTTGTTCTTCTTCTTCCTCTTTTGTTTATTCAATTTCTTGTAGATCTTATAATAGGAAAAAGAGTGGTCCATGGGTCGAAAGCAAGAATGCTTGTAATGGAAGATGACAATATATGAAAGGTACTCTCTTTATATCTCTTTGTTTTCTTCTCTCTGACTCTTTTTACATGCTTAACTAATTTTCTCTCATGGTAACTAACTACTAACCACTAACTTGCTAACTTCTTACTTGATAATCCATATGAATCTAATAGCCTCTACTTGGCCTTGCTCTAGCAAGAGCCTTTAATGGTTCATGATGATGGATTCTAATATTCTAATATCCTAACTCTCTAACAAGCTAACATTACTTTATTCCATACTTGCTCTTATTTAGTTTTGATGGTTTAAGTGTACCTTACACTTGTTTGTTGAGTTTGAATGTGATGAGCTATCTTATGTGTTATGCTTTGAAACGCTCTTGAACCAAGACTAGTGATGGCCAAGGATACATGTAAGGCAACTATCACTAAGAGGTTAGCATGGTTAGTGGAGCCATTAGTAGTTAGTAGCCATAGGTTTTCTTTCAGTTTTACTTTGTTTTAGATATATCTCAAAAATCACAAAAACCATCTTTTCTATGTTTCCCACTTCTTCGTTTTCACCATATCCTTCTCTTTTCATTCTTTGTTTCCTTTTCTTTTCCTTCTTTAAAGCATAGAAGAAATTTTAACTCACATGTAAACGTACTGGTAAAGTTTCTATCACTTCCCGTCCTTGTGGATTCGACCTGTTTAGCCTCTATGCTATAACGAAAATATCGAGGAAGTCAAAGCACGCACTTTTAACTCGCGATTTCAAAACGTACACTTTTCGTGCGCGGTTTCCCCCGATCAAATTTTGGCGCCATTGCCGGGGATGAGAACGGTTTGATTTCACATTTTTGTTAACTTTTCTTCTTTGTTTTTTTTGTGTGCAGGTCAAATTTTTAGCATTGCAGAAAGTCCACACTTGCTTATATGTGGTTGGGTAAATTCTTATATATTATTATATTCTGTTGCTAGTTTCTGTTACCTGTGCACTATAATAACTTAAGAGCTAAAATATGAAAATTGGATGCTTTAAACTGGTTTAGACATTTGCACCTAGGTACGTGTCGATTTCAATTCTAATATACTGTATTTTATTTTTTTTTGTTGTGATTTTGACGGAGGTGTACATATTGCATTGCATATAGTTAGGACAAACACGTGGGTGATTCACTCTCTTTTGTGTTCATTCTTATCTATATTACACACTTGCACGAATTGAACTTAAGCGCAAAACCTAATACAACATAAGGTGGGAAAGTCATTCCCTCCCTTAGCCCAAAAATCACCTCCCCACTCAACAACCCAAGCCTTAATAAAAATTGCTAGACGTTGGCCCCTAGGGACTTATCAGATCATTTAAGTGATTGACCTAAGGGGGAAGTTGTTAGAAGTTGATGTTGGCCCAGAGGCCTTCCACTCTAGTTTTGATGATGATTAACTCATGTAGTTATGTTTACTAATAATCTTGTGATGTTTAATTTCAGATACTTTACCAAGATATTAGTAGGTGATTAGCTTCAACAAAGGTATTTTGGAGCTTCTCACATGGTGATTCAAGAGCCCGAGCGACAAAGTTCATACCTAGCACTCGTTGGAGTCAAGCTCGGTGGATCACAGTTTGGATCGAGTCGACTTGAAGACAGAGTTCGTCAAGAAGACTTCGGTACATAGTTTAGTTTTTATTTTAGATCCTTTTGTAAAGACTAGATAGTGTGATATGCTCAAGTTCACAACACACACACTTGTTTTAGTTTTCATGTTTATTGGTTTTCGATTTTTGGTTTAACCGATCTTGGTTTTCATGAATAGATAGTATCAAAACAAGTTTACATGGTTTAATGTATATTAGATTTGTTCTATATATATGTATGCTTCATATACTTAGACAAACTTATTTTGATATGCCTATTCATGTATTTAGGTTTTGTATTTTAACAAAACTTGTTTTTGGAATTATTGTCAAAAACTATGATACATATCTTTCATGTATATTGGATTTATATCCATATGCAACATGCTTCAATGTTATTTCATATCATGTTTTTGTATTTTGATGAGTTTTGGAAAAATCGAATTTCCATTTGGAAAATCTAAGTTTTGGAAAATACGGATTTTGGTTTTCGGCAAAATTTTCATAACACAAAAATGGTTCAAAAAGTTTGAAATATGTGTTGAATTTTTTCACACATGTTTATATATCAAAGTATTTTACTGGACTTATTTTTGTGGATTTTTAGACATTTTATGGGATTTTTTAGGATATTAAAAACCCAAGTTTTCAGTCCCTTAATGCTGCCTGCCAGGCTCTGGCAGTCGACCGGACCTAGAGTCGGTCGACCGGACCGGTCGACTGACGTGCACAAGGTTGTGCACGCTGACCAGCCACTTGGGCCGGTCGATCTGGCGGTCGACAGACTGCAAATGCCCCACTCTCGGGTGCGGGCGGTCGACCGGACGGTCGACCGTGAGCAAGGCACGGTCGACCGAGCGGTCGATCGGCCAGAGAGCAATCTGCTCTCTGGATTGGCACGGTTGACCGGGCGGTCGACCGGCAGGCTCAACGGTCAAATTTTTGACCGTTTGCCGGTCGATCGGCCGGTCGACCGGAAGGCCAATTCTTGCCTAGTCAGCAGCCAACGGGCAGATTTTTCCATGGGTTATAAATACCCCATTTGAGAGAGGTTTTCTCAAAGATTTTTAAGAGCAAAAATTCACCTATTCTCTAGTGTTTTAAAAGCAAGTTTTTCAAAAGAGTTTGTTATTTTTAAAGATCTATCTTGATTTGTTTTCAAGAGTTGAAAAAATCAAAGAAAAATAGAGATTTGGGATATTTGTGTTGTTCTTCATTTCTATCAAATTCAAGGTATTTTTCCAAGTATTTTTCTTTGTTATTTGATTTCCAAACACCTTGATTTCTCACACTTGAGCTTACATACTATCCTATCTATTAGGATCTTTGTTTTTGTGAGAAAGAGATAGTTTGTGGTTGTGAAAACCACCAAGTATTGTACCCTCCCTATTTGTGATATCCCTCTTGTGTAGAGGTTAATTTTGGAGTGGTGGTTAGCTCCCTCTAGTGAGAGGTTGAGATTGTTGGTTGGCTCCCTCTAGTGAGAGGTAGAGTTTGTGTTGGAATCCCTCAAGTGTGAGGTGATTGTGTTGTATTGACTAAGTGCCTACCCCTCTTGTGTGAGGTGGTGTTTGTGTGGCTTTGTGCCTAGCCTCTGTGAGAGGTTGTATTCGGTTGAGAGAGGATTTGTGTACTCCCGGTGATTGTATTGCCCCAAATCCTCAGTGGAGGTTCCCTGTATGGGAGTCCTGTGTGGACAAGTGGATTGGAAATCCTTCTGTGTGAAGGCGGGGACGTAGAGCTGTGAGCTCGAACCTCGAAACATATTCGTGTGTTTGCGTTTGATCCATTGTCTCTCTAACTCTCTCTCTTTTATATTGTGCCTTGCATCATTTCATATTGTCATATCATACTTATATGCTTGGCTTTTTTGTGTGTGCCTCACTTGTGCTTAACCACGAGAGCTTCATATAGCGCCTCAACTCTTATTCAGAGGAATCAAGAGGAGTTAGTCTAGAGCCCTTCACCGGGAATTCGGCTACACTTGTTGGTTGCATTAAGTGTAGTTGCAATTAAGTTTTAATTTTCGCATTTAGTTCATTAGATTAGCGGTACATCTATTCACCCCCCTCTAGGTGTACTTTCAGTTGACTCTTGTCAAATCGGTGTGCAAGGTTAGGAATTGAGAGGTGAAACCTCGAAGAATAGTGTTTGGCATAATTAGGCCCGTTGCTCCGGCACGGATACCTCCCACAGATCTTATCCCTACCTGGATGATTAACTTGTGATCAGATTCTGACAATGTACCCCCCTGTGGACAATCTAACCAGTTAGGAGTCATCTAGGTCTAAGTCAACCATAGCATAGGCTTGTTTTCTTTTTCCTCTTTCTTTATTTGTTGTTTGTTTGTTTGTTTGTTGGGCTTTTTTTTGTAAATTGTGAAATGGATTTAACAACAATAATTTTTTCAATCCTAATATGAATCCATATTTCATATAACGCCCCGCCCTGACGGATACGAAGATGCTACTGCGACGTATATACACAGAACATGAACGTCCCCATATATGCGTTAAGCATTAGTACAGACCAGAATCAGAGTACGGAAGTGCGTAGTATATATACATTCTAATATAAGGATTACAAAATTATCACAGAGTGTGATATATTAGTACATGTACATTATATCACGATCAAGTACAAAAGTAAGAATTACAATTTGTACAGTATAAAAGGTGCTCGCGAGCTGAGAGGAAGTCCCCCTAGTTTGTAGGAAGATTCAGGAATAGAAGGAATTAGGACTAGTCACCCTGCACTGAGAGATAAGCTTGATCTTCGATGAAGGGCTCCACTTCAATCCAAGCTTCATAATCTGAACATGCAAGTCCAGGGGAGTCAGAAACTCCCCAACAAATGCTCAGGTGAAAGTCAAATGGTGTGCAGAGATAAGTATATGCGTATTGATATAACCAAAAGAGTAATAAACATCAAGAACTGTGTCGAGTGCACATGTATAGTAAGCATGCGATAGAGACATAAAATGAAAGTGATAAGGCTTGAATAAATCTTTTGTTACTATTTATTCTTATTACTCATTCTACCCATATGTCTGAGTATGTTTAATAGCGTCCCAGCACACATACATCTACATCTAAGCAAATCAAAGCTGTTATTAGAAACTAACGGGGGTATCAATGAACAATGTTTACAGTGGGTCCCGTGCATGCCCGCGACCAAGGTCCAGGACGTTCTGTTACTAGTGTTCAGAACCAACCGTAAGGCGTACAAGGGGGTCTTATAGGATGCTCTTATCAAGATGGTACCAAAAAGGAGGGAGCCAGCACTCCCCTCGGTCGCCTAGAGGCCCTCAGGTTAGAGCGAAAGTTTTAGTTGCATAACATACCTAGTACCACTGTAAACACGAACATATATTGATAGACATAAGTTTCCCCCGACCCGATGCAAGTTGTCCCTTTTATAGTTTATTATGTAATTATCAATTTACGGAAAAAGCAAGTGCATGATAAGATCAGGATTTCAGGAGTTCAAGAGTACATAAGTACTATAAATTCAAGTCACTGTATATAATACAGGATAACAGGTACATGGTTCCCGTAAATATGATAATCATAGGCTAAGTATTAATATGACAAGAGGCAAGTGACAAGTGACAACATGGTACATGTAAGCATGTCAGGAAAATAATACAATACAAGTCAACCTGACGAAACGAAAAAATTCAAAAGAAAGCGAGAACACTCACCTAAATCTTTATAAAACACCGTGAAATTGTGGAGATCAGAATTTAGGTAACCAACGCATCAACGCTTTCAATATAATAAATATTATATTTAAAAGAGGAGGAGAGAGAATGAACCAGAAAGAAACAGAATGAAGACACGGGGTTGTAAACGAGGGAGTTGCATTATACAGATGCGACAAAAGCAGGATTCAAGACCCGCGTTTAAGTCATAACACGAGAAAGAACGCGGACACGGGCATGAGCTTCGAGTCGCGTTGATACAAAAACGCGAGGGTCGCGTTAGATATCAAAATGCGAAGATCGTGTTAAGAAATTAATTGGACGCGGGGTTTAGCTCCACGTATCTGGAAATTTAACTCAAGAGGAAAAGAGGCAGGGAGGTGTGAGAGTGAGACGCTGGGTTGAAAACTAGAGAAGAAATGAATAGAAAAAAGGAAGGAAAAGAAAGAAGGAAGGAAAGAAAGAAAGAAGGAAAGAAGGAAAAGAAAGGAAGGAAAGAAAGAAAAGGGAAAAGGGGGATGGCCGGCCAAAGCTTGACCGGAGGTCACCGGTGACGGCCGGAGGTGGCCAATGGTGGGCGGTCAAAGCCTAAGCCAAATGGTAGGGGTGCAACTCTAGTTCATTTAGGATTTTCGGAGTTTTGAAAAAAGTGTTTCGGAGAGCGACGGAGTAGCTCGTTGGAGAGAGCACGCCAAGGAGGAGAGGATTACATAATTTATGATGGTTGGAGTGATTTAGGTGGCGGTGGAAATGATGGGAAAGTTTGTGGTGGAAGTGATGGGTTTCTTAGTTGAAAAAGAAGAAGAAGAAGGTGGTAGTGTTGTTGTTGCTGTAATGAAGGAGGAGATGTAGGAGGGAAGGATGGTGGAGGAGTTGGTGATCGTGGTGGCTTAGAAACACAGCCAAGGGCTGGTTTTTGCTGCTACCGCCATGGCTCTGGTTGGCTGGAAGAAGAAGAAAGAAACAAAAGAATGAAAGAGAGAGAGAGAAGGGAGGGGTGTATATATACAAGGAATAGTTATAATGATTACAAGTTTGCCATCACAACTTGCGTCTCATTCAAAAAATGAGGCCGCGTCTAGTCAGACCTTTGTCTAGCCAATTTCAAGCCAGACGTGAAGATCAGCCTCCTCGTCTAAGATGAAAACGCGAGAGCCGCGTTTGACAGAAAAGATAAAAAGGCATGGTGACTTGTTCGGAGTTGATATGAAGGACATCGAATGCAGAAGGAAGAGAATCTCTGCATTAAAGATCAAATTCATGTTTGGTGAGCCTCGTGTCTGGGATGAGGGAAAAAATGAGAAAAATATAAATATAATATCTGGATAAAATTATGGTATCTGGGAAAACACTAAAAAATTCAGAAAAGCCCGGAAAATAAAGTAACTCGAAAAGATCTCTAAAAATTCTCAAAAATAATAAATATTATTTTAAGATGTTCAATGAAATTGAATTTTGGAGATTCAATCCCGTTTTCAAAATAAAAATCCTGAAATTCACCATCGATACTGGTCTACACCGTGTTGGTCGGATTTTGATAAATTCAGAAAAAAATCTCAAAAAAATGTATTTAGATAGAAAATGTGATTTTAAGAAAAAAATATGAAAGCCATTTTTTGAAATTCAATTATGTTTGTAAATTAAAAATCTGAGAATCGAGCAGTTGCATTTGTCGACCCCGGTTTTGAAGATTTACGACTTAATTCAGAAAAATTCCGAAAAATCATGAAAATTCTAATATATTGAAAAATAGTGTCAAAACTAAATTCAATTAAATCTGATTATCAGAGAGGTCAAATCATGTCGTACTGCTTAAATAATTGAAAATAAGAAAATATACTAAAAAGATCAGGACACATATCTGAGTACGTATTCTGAAGATGGGGTGTTACATTTCACCCACATCTCATTAGACTCAGATAACTCTGACCTGGCTATGTACAATATGAACTAACTATATATGCCGAATTGGGATTATCTGACTCAAAATGACCCATATCCCCAATCCTATGACTATAATTTTCAAAATAACTTCCACTCTTCACAGAGTTTATGGGGATTCACCAACCCCAAGTCAAATTTTCAATCACATTATCCACAATTTTCAAAATATTCATTCCCCGATTATGCTTCACATCCTCCTTTTCCCGACCACCAATTGAATAAAAATCATCATTGCAAAGGAGTTTAGAAGAAGTGATAGAGGCCCAAAAATAATTTGAAAACATGGTGGCCTCATCATGTCCACAAAATTTCCAAAATTCATATAGTTCTTTTCCAGAACCACTCAAAGAAAAATCATTGTGGGCAAAAACTATGAAATTCGTGCAAGAGACAGAGCAAATAATGCAAAATATGATTGACTTCTAATGTCTATCAAATATTCATATGACTTAAGAATGATGTCATTTTGGAAATTCAGCTTCAATTTCATCATACCAACCTGAACTTGACCAACATCAAATTCTTGATAGTTTGGCAAGTTATCCATTTCCTGAAATTGAACTTGAGGATGAATGTAAACCTGAGCTTCAATTTAGCGATTCGAGTCGAATCCTTGAATCAAAATATCGACTCCTATAGTGTTACCTAAACTAAGTAACGTTCTTGAGCCAATTTTGATTCCCATAATTCCTGAACTTGAATCGTATTTCACCCATTAACATTCCTTCCGTGGATCAAAATCAAGATTCAATTTCACTGCATCCATTTGGACTTTCCCAAATTTTGAGAATCATCTTGATATTTTAGCAAGTTATCCTTATCCTGAAATTGAACTTGAACTTGAAAGTGATTCTGAACCTCAAGTTGCTAATTTCATTTCACTTTTTGATTCAATAATGACTCCGGTATCTTTACCAAATTTTTCTCTATTCCAGAGTCAACATTAAATCCTGTACCAGTACATCGTAAAATTGAATCATCAATATCTTATGATCACACTTCATTGATGGAGAAAGTGTGTGAACATCAATTCTTTGGTTTAGACCTCATTTTTGAACAAATTTCGGTTCTCCCTTTTGAATCTCGACTTGATCTGAGTCAAATTCTCGAGTCGGTATTAGTTTTTGTTTCTGTTCTACTTGAGTCCAAATCAACCATCTTCCAAAATCATACTTCATTGTTGGACAAGAATGTTGAAGAAAATGATTCAGTAATTATTTTGAAAATTAGAAATTAGATGGGAATAACTTTTCAAATAAGACCATTCACTCAATCATTCTTTTAATGGGTCGTATTAGAGAGGTCACTGGTGGGTTTCTATATGATTCACGATTTCTAAATTGGGCCGCATTTCGTCGACCAATTAGACCACCACCGGAACCACCACCATGAGATAATTTTTCCTTCCCTATTTTGTTTCATGCATATACACATTTACGTTGCATTGAAGACGATGCATGAGATAAGTGTGGGAGAGGATTTACTAACATAGCTAGTTTTACATTTTCTTTCTTTTACACTTCTTTTTAGGAACTTTTTAAAATTTTCTTTTGTATAAAAACTCTTTTCTTTTCTTTTTTACAAAACTATTTGAAATAAGAGAAATAGTTTTGATTTATTTTTAAGAAAATTAAGATTATTGATTGGTCACTAATATTGCACATTTATTATCATATTCTCATACTTATTATAGAATAAACTCTATTTTTTTCTAATTAAATGTTTAATTTATTTGAAGGCCCATTCCTAAAGGAGAGTGAAGAGAAATGAGCCCAAAAGTCCATCAAATTCTGAATTAAATCAGAATTAATTCGAACTCAGAAAATCAGGGCAGATCAGGTCGGTTCAGATCTGTTGAAAATTAGTTAGAACAAATCCCTACAAATCGATCGGTTGAAGCCAAGGATCAAAGGCCATTTCGTCAAAATCCCGGACTTAAACTGCAAATCCAGCTGAAGATAAATACAAATTGAGAAGCCGAGGAGCACCACCAACAGGGTGTGGCCACCTAGCCATACCCTGGCCGTGGAAACGCGGCTTTGGTCGCGTTTCCACGGCTTTGTTAGGGAGTTAGGGGGAGCGTTTGCTCCCCTATCTTCTCACACCTCTCCCCTCTGGGTTTTTGCCTATAAAAGGCAGGGTTTTCACTGTAAAGGGACGATCAAGCAGAGAGTAGAAACTTAGGCTAATTTTTAATTTGTAACTTAGGTTTTTAGTTTTCTTTTTAAGTAATTTTTACTTTTCTTTATGTAACTGAGAGGAGAGACAAGTTTCATGGAGGAAGGAGATCAAGCTTGTACTGAGGGTGACACCGGTGTAATTAAATCTTTTCTTTCATTGTTATTTGAATTGAATCAAAGTTTCCTTTTCTTTCTTTACTCTTGTTTTCTTTTAATCTTCTGATGTGTTGCAATCCAAGAGAATCCGATAGCCTCGAGACTGCTTAGCCGTTGTAAGTGCCCTTGATGGCCTATGGTGATGTACAACCATTCTTTGTTAGTTTAGCTTGCCCTTTCATTTATAGTGTAGATCGGGAATGGAGAAGATCCTATACACCATGCCTGATCGCCTTCAAAGACTAGGTAAGTCGTCGCAACGGATCCAAGGTATATGAATACTAAAGAGGTAAGTAATTTTTAGGTTTTACTTTCTTTTCTTTTAATTTTAGTGTAAATTACCAACACTACAATCTTTCAAATATTCTTTCACTCTTTTTCAATTTCTTCGTACATATCCACTTCCATTTTCTCACCTTCTTATTATACCACTTTCTTCCTAACATGACTTTAACTCCATTTTTCTCTTTTTTTACAAGAACTAAAAGAAGAACTTTAACCATTCTTTGTAACCTAAAAGATAACTTACTAAAAAAGCTTCCATCGCTAGTCCCTCCTTGTAGATCACGACCCGCATAGCCACTTGCTATAGCGGTAGAATTGAGCACTTGCACATCTCTATTTTTAAGTTCTGAAATTCTGTAATTCTGTGTGCAGGTTCAACCTCAATCAAAATGTACCCCTTTTAGGCGTGAATATTTATGCTTCATGAGGCATAGATACCCAGCTTAATTAGAGGATTTATATATATATATATATATATATATATATATATATATATATATATTTCAAACTTGTCTAATTATCTTTTGCATAAATACCAAGGCTTGCTTAGGCCAAAACACCTAGCTAATCAATAATTAGATTTGTTCATCTTTCATAGATATATTTTTTTCTTTTTCTTTTTTTTTTATAAGGCATAAGAATCTTTATTTTTAAACCCTAAGTGTGTAAGTGTATGAAGTGTGCATATTTCATGAAGATAAAGATAAGGACTAAATTACTTTGACAAATTATTTTCCTAACCCTAAAAATCAAACAAATAATCTTATTTTGACCAAGTTTAAGAAATCCTAATTTTGATTTTTCTATTCCTTAAAATTGACTTAATTTCTTATAAAAATATGTCAAAATATTGTTTCTATTTTCAAAAAGTTTTTTAAAAACAAGAAATTTTTTTAATAAAAAGAAAAACCAAGGTTATGTTAGAACCCTCCCCCACACCTATCTCATGCATTGTCCTCAATGTATGAATTAATGCATAGATGCATGAAAAAGAAGACAAGGAAGAAAAATACTACCTTAAGGTGGTGGTTCCGGTGGTGGTCTGATTGGTCCACGAAATGCGGCCCAATCGACTTTGTAAGGAGTTTGGAGGAACCCACCAAAAATCTCTCTAATATAACCCATTAAAATGATGTATCCATGAAGGATTTTTTTTAAAAATTTAACTCCATCTAATTTTCAAATTTCATAATTAATTTCGGAGTCAAATTTGTCAACCGCCTTATCCCAAAATGGAGTGTGAAAAGATAGAATGATTGACTTGGACTCAGGAAGTACGGGAACTAATACCGACTGAGGAAAGTGACTTAAGTCAAGTAAAGGTTCAGGAGTCGAGATTGGTTCGGAAAGTGGGTCCAAATTAAGAAGTTAAAACTCAAGTCCACATTCATTTTCCCACAATGGAATGTGACTTAATATTGGTGATTCAAGTTCAAGAATGACAAGTGTGGAAATCAAAACTGTCTCTAAAATATTATTCAAATCGGGTAACAAAATAGGAGTCAATATTGATTCGGGAATTTGAACTGGATCACAAATTTGAGAATCTAGGTAACATTTCTCATTGAGTTCAATTTCATAAAAATGAGAACTTGCCAATTTGTCAATGAGACTTTCAAAAGTATGAAATTGGTCAAGTTCAATATGCTGATCATTAAAGATGGGTGATTCAATTTCATTATGAATTGGCACAGGATACAATGTTGACTCGGGAAAAAGATTGAAATCAGGTGAAGACACCAGAGTCATAATTGAATCAGGAAGTAGAATTGAACCACTAAGTTGAGGTTTATGTTCATATTCATTCTCAAGTTCTATTTCAGGAAAGGAATAACTTGCCAAACTGTCAATATCATTTTCAAAATTTGGAATTTGGGCAAGTTCAAATGATTATGCTGAAATGGAACCTTGTTTTCCAAAACAACATGACTCTTCAGCTCTAACAGAATGGTTAACGACATTAGAACTGGCCAAACGGTGAGAACGTAGAGTTTGGACCATCATATCTATGTCATGATTACGAGCGTTTTGAGCCTGAGTCATGGCTTCAAGCATCTTTTCATAGTTGACAGGTTCATCATTCGATTGTGATTGGTCTTGAAAAGATGAAGTGTTATTTTGAAATTGTTGGTAAAATTGTGAGTCTATCAGATTTTGTGATTGTTGTTTGGACTCACGCATACTCATTTGCCTTATTAAAAAAAGAAAAGAAAAAAAAGAAAAAAATATATCAATGAAAGATGAACATATCTAATTATTAATTAGCTAGGTGCTTTGGCCTAAGCAAGCCTTGGTATTTATGCAAAAGATAATTAGATAAGTTTGAAATATATATATATAAATCCTCTGATTAAGCTGGGTATCTATACCTCATTAAGCATAAATATTCACGCCTAAAAGGGGTACATTTTATAAATAAAACCTTGATTTCGTGGCCTTATCTGCTCGAGTTTTTAAGTCCTTAGGGGTGTTTTCTCACCTGGTGCCCTAAAACTGTCCGGTTTGGGTGTCACTGACTAAAGGCTCATTACAAGGGCAGATTAGAAAGACTAATGGAATTGGGGAATAAATACCACCAAAAATAAATATAAATAAGGCATAGTAGTTAATGTTAAAGAACCCTTAGTCAAACTTCACAGCCTCGATGGTGCATATGACTCAGGACAAAGTAATAGACTAGATGAGAAGTACAATTTGACTCCTTACTTTGATTGATAACAAATTTTTGAATAGAGACTAAGTTGAGGAAAGAAAAATTCAATTTTCCTATAACTTAAAGATTACTTAAATCTTACAATTATATTTCAAATATTTTTCTCTTTCAAAATGCTTTTCGAAAATACTAACTCTTTGTTTCTCTTTCTTTATGGATTTTGTGGGTGTAATCCATTGAAAACCCTCACGAGACAAAACTCGTCCTCTAGGGAAAACCTAGAGGTTTAACGGCTTATTGCACATGCTCAGTGCAATCGAGTGACCTGCGAAAGTGGTCTAATAATTCTTAGTATAGTTTAGTTGTTTTGCTCGAGGACGAGCAAAAGATAGGTATGGGGGTGTGATTGGTCACTAATATTGCATATTTATTATCATATTCTAATACTTTTTATAGAATAAACTCTGTTTTTTTCTAATTAAATGTTTAATTTATTTGCAGGCCCATTCTTAAAGGAGAGTGAAGAGAAATGAGCCAAAAAGCTCATCAAATTCTGAATTATATCAGAATTAATTCGAACTCAGTAAATCAGGGCAGATCTGGTCGGTTCAGATCAGTTGAAAATCAGTTAGAACAAATCCCTACAAATCGATCGGTTGAAGCCAAAGATGAAAGGCCATTTCGTCAAAATCTCAGACTTAAACTGCAAATCCAGCTGAAGATAAATACAAATCGAGAAGCCGGGGAGCACCACCAACAGGGTGTGGCCAGGTGGCCACACCCTGGCCGCGGAAACGCGACCAAACCCGCGTTTCCGCGGCTTTGTTAGGGAGTTAGGGGGAGCGTTTTCTCCCCCTATCTTCTTACACCTCTCCCCTCTGGGTTTTTGCCTATAAAAGGCAGGGTTTTCACTGTAAAGGGACGACCAAGCAGAGAGTAGAACTTAGGCTAATTTGTAGTTTGTAACTTAGGTTTTTAATTTTCTATTTATGTAATTTTTACTTTTCTTTATGTAACTGAGAGGAGAGACAAGTTTCATGGAGGAAGAAGATCAAGTTTGTACTGAGCGTGACACCGGTGTAAGTAAATCTTTTTTTCATTGTTATTTGAAATGAATCAAAGTTTCTTTTTCTTTCATTACTCTTGTTTTCTTTTACCCTCCTCTGATGTGTTGCAATCCAAGAGAATCCGATAGCCTCGAGACTGCTTAGCCGTTGTAAGTGCCCTTGATGGCCTATGGTGATGTACAACCATTCTTTATTAGTTTAGCTTGCCCTTTCATTCATAGTGTAGATCGGGAATGGGGAAGATCCTATACGCCATGCTTAATCGCCTTCAAAGACTAGGTAAGTCGTTGCAACGGATCCAAGGTATATGAACATTAAAGAGGTAAGTAATTTTTAGGTTTTACTTTCTTTTCTTTTAATTTTAGTGTAAATTACCAACACTACAATCTTCCAAATATTCTTTTACTCTTTTCAATTTCTTCGTACATATCCACTTCCATTTTCTCACCTTCTTATTATACCACTTTCTTCCTAATATGACTTTAACTCCATTTTTCTCTTTTCTTTACAAGAACTAAAAGAAGAACTTTAACCATTCTTTGTAACCTAAAAGATAACTTGCTAAAAAAGCTTCCATCACTAGTCCCTCCTTGTGGATCACGACTCGCATAGCCACTTGTTATAGCGGTAGAATTGAGCACTTGCACATCTCTATTTTTAAGTTCTGAAATTCTGTATTTTTGTGTGCAGGTTCAACCTCAATCAAAATGTACCCCTTTTAGGCGTGAATATTTATGCTTCATGAGGCATAGATACCCAGCTTAATTAGAGGATATATATATATATATATATATATATATATATATATATATATATATATATATATATATATATATATATATATATATATCAAACTTATCTAATTATCTTTTGCATAAATACCAAGGCTTGCTTAGGCCAAAACACCTAGCTAATCAATAATTAGATTTGTTCATCTTTCATAGATATATTTTTTTCTTTTTCTTTTTTTAATAAGGCATAAGAATCTTTATTTTTAAACCCTAAGTGTGTAAGTGTATGAAGTGTGCATATTTCATGAAGATAAAGATAAGGACTAAATTACTTTGACAAATTATTTTCCTAACCCTAAAAATCAAACAAATAATCTTATTTTGACCAAGTTTAAGAAATCCTAATTTTGATTTTCCTATTCCTTAAAATTGACTTAATTTCTTACAAAAAATATGTCAAAATATTGTTTCTATTTTCAAAAAGTTTTTTAAAAACAAGAAATTTTTTTTAATAAAAAGAAAAACCAAGGTTATGTTAGAACCCTCCCCCACACCTATCTCATGCATTGTCCTCAATGTATGAATTAATGCATAGATGCATGAAAAAGAAGACAAGGAAGAAAAATACTACCTTAAGGTGGTGGTTCCGGTGGTGGTCTGATTGGTCCACGAAATGCGGCCCAATCGACTTTGTAAGGAGTCGGAGGAACCCACCAAAAATCTCTCTAATATAACACATTAAAATGATGTATCCATGAAGGATTTTTATTAAAAATTTAACCCCATCTAATTTCCAAATTTCATAATTAATTTCGGAGTCAAATTTGTCAACCGCCTTGTCCCAAAATGGAGTGTGAAAAGATAGAATGATTGACTTGGATTCAGGAAGTACGGGAACTAATACCGACTGAGGAAAGTGACTTAAGTCAAGTAAAGGTTCAGGAGTCGAGATTGGTTCCGGAAGTGGATCCAAATCAAGAAGTTGAAACTCAAGTCCACATTCATTTTCCCACAATGGAATGTGACTTAATATTGGTGATTCAAGTTCAAGAATGACAGGTGTGGGAATCAAAACTGACTCTAAAATATTATTCAAATCGGGTAACAAAATAGGAGTCAATATTGATTCAGGAATTTGAACTGGATCATAAATTTGAGAATTTAGGTCACATTTCTCATTGAGTTCAATTTCATAAAAATGAGAACTTGCTAATTTGCCAATGGGACTTTTAAAAGTATAAAATTGGTCAAGTTCAATATGCTGATCATCAAAGATGGGTGATTCAATTTCATTATGAATTGGCACAGGATCCAATGTTGACTCAGAAAAAAGATTGAAATCAGGTGAAGACACCGGGGTCATAATTGAATCAGGAAGTAGAATTGAATCACTAAGTTGAGTTTTATGATCATATTCATTCTCAAGTTCTATTTCAGGAAAGGAATAACTTGCCAAACTGTCAATATCATTTTCAAAATTTGGAGTTTGGGCAAGTTCAAATGATTGTGCTGAAATGAAACCTTGTTTTTCAAAACAACATGACTTTTCAGCTCTAACATAATGGTTAACGACATCAGAACTGGACAAACGGTGAGAACGTAGAGTTTGGATCATCATATCTATGTCATGATTACGAGCGTTTTGAGCTTGAGTCATGGCTTCAAGCATCTTTTCATAGTTGATAGGTTCATCGTTCTGTTGCGATTGGTCTTGAAAAGATGAAGTGTTATTTTGAAATTGGTGATAAAATTGTGAGTCCATCAGATTTTGTGATTGTTGTTTGGACTCACGCATACTCATTTGCCTTACTAAAAAAAGAAAAGAAAAAAAAGAAAAAAAATATATCTATGAAAGATGAACAAATCTAATTATTGATTAGCTAGGTGCTTTGGCCTAAGCAAACCTTGGTATTTATGCAAAAGTTAATTAGATAAGTTTGAAATATATATATATATATATATATATATATATATATATATATATATATATATATATATATATATATATCCTCTGATTAAGCTGGGTATCTATGCCTCATTAAGCATAAATATTCACGCCTAAAAGGGGTACATTTTATAAATAAAACCTTAGTTTCGTGGCCTTATCTGCTCGAGTTTTTAAGTCCTTAGGGGTGTTTTCTCACCGGCGCCCTAAAACTGTCCGGTTTGGGTGTCACTGACTAAAGGCTCATTCTATGGGCAGATTAGAAAGCCTAATGGAATTGAGGAATAAATACCACCAAAAATAAATATAAATAAGGCATAGAAGTTAATGTTAAAGAACTCTTAGTCAAACTTCACAGTCACGATGGTGCATATGACTCAGGATAAAGTAATAGACTAGATGAGAAGTACAATTTTGCTCCTTATTTTGATTGATAACAAATTTTGAATAGAGACTAAGTTGAGGAAAGAAAAATTCAATTTTCCTATAACTTAAAGATTACTTAAATCTTACAATTATATTTCAAATATTTTTCTCTTTCAAAATGCTTTTCGAAAATACTAACTCTTTGTTTCTCTTTCTTTATGGATTTTGTGGGTGTAATCCATTGAAAACCCTCACGAGACAAAACTCGTCCTCTAGGGGAAACCTAGAGGTTTAACGGCTTGTTGCACATGCTCAGTGCAATCGAGTGACCTGCGAAAGTGGTCTAATAATCCTTAGTATAGTTTAGTTGTTTTGCTCGAGGACGAGCAAAAGATAGGTATGGGGGTGTGATTGGTCACTAATATTGCACATTTATTATCATATTCTCATACTTATTATAGAATAAACTCTGTTTTTTTCTAATTAAATATTTAATTTATTTGCAGGCCCATTCCTAAAGGAGAGTGAAGAGAAATGAGCCTAAAAGCTCATCAGATTCTGAATTAAATCAGAATTAATTTGGACTCAGTAAATCAGGGCAGATCAGGTCGGTTCAGTTCGGTTGAAAATCAGTTAGAATAAATCCCTACAAATCAATCGGTTGAAGCCAAGGATCAAAGGCCATTTCGTCAAAATCCCGGACTTAAACTGTAAATCCAGCTGAAGATAAATACAAATCGAGAAGCCGGGGAGCACCACCAACAGGGTGTGGCCACCTGGCCACACCCTGGCTGCAGAAACGCGGCCAAAGCCGCGTTTTTGCGGCTTTGTTAGGGAGTTAGGGGGAGCGTTTGCTCCCCCTATCTTCTCACACCTCTCCTCTCTGGGTTTTTGCCTATAAAAGGCAGGGTTTTCGCTGTAAAGGGACGACCAAGCAGAGAGTCGAACTTAGGCTAATTTGTAGTTTGTAACTTAGGTTTTTAGTTTTCTTTTTATATAATTTTTACTTTTCTTTATGTAACTGAGAGGAGAGACAAGTTTCATGAAGGAAGGAGATCAAGCTTGTACTGAGGGTGACACCGGTGTAAGTAAATCTTTTTTTTAATGTTATTTGAATTGAATCAAAGTTTCTTTTTCTTTCTTTACTCTTGTTTTCTTTTACTCTCCTCTGATGTGCTGCAATCCAAGAGAATCTGATAGCCTCGAGACTGCTTAGCCGTTGTAAGTGCCCTTGATGGCCTATGGTGATGTACAACCATTCTTTTTAGTTTAGCTTGCCCCTTCATTCATAGTGAAGATCGGGAATGGGGAAGATCCTATACGCCATGCTTGATCGCATTCAAAGACTAGGTAAGTCATCGCAACGGATCCAAGGTATATGAACACTAAAGAGGGTAAGTAATTTTTAGGTTTTACTTTCTTTTCTTTTAATTTTAGTGTAAATTACCAACACTACAATCTTCCAAATATACTTTCACTCTTTTTCAATTTCTTCGTACATATCCACTTCCATTTTCTTACCTTCTTATTATACCACTTTCTTCCTAACGTGACTTTAACTCCATTTTTCTCTTTTCTTTACAAGAACTAAAAGAAGAATTTTAACCATTCTTTGTAACCTAAAAGATAACTTACTAAAAAAGCTTCCATCGCTAGTCCCTCCTTGTGGATCACGACCCGCATAGCCACTTGTTATAGCGGTAGAATTGAGCACTTGCATATCTCATTTTTAAGTTCTAAAATTCTGTATTTTTGTGTGCAGGTTCAACCTCAATCAATTATCTTAAGAATTAGGAAGACCTAAAATTATGAATTTTTAACCAAGTTAAAATAATAGATCTTATTTAAATTTTAGGATAAGGAAGTAAGATTGAAAAGATAATTTGATCTTGAATTTTTTGCCTTAGATATATGCACTTCACACTTACACAATTTTTTAGGATTGAAACAAAGACTGAAAATGCCATAAAAAATATAAAAATAAAATGATGATAATAAAAATCACTTATTGAAGTTTGGTAATTATGCCTCAGGAGGCATGATTATTCATGCCTAAAACGGTGGATAAAAAACAAAATAATCCCCATTCGTTTTGCGGCCTTATTACTTGAGTTCTTAAGTCTGAGGGATATTTTCTCATCTGGTGCCCTAAAACTTTCTAGTTTGAGAGTCACCGGCTAAATGCTCACTACCCGGGTAAATAAGAAAGCCTAAGAAAACTAAAGGAAGAAAAAAGAAAAAAATAAATACACAAAAATCAATAGCATGAAAGTTTGAGTCAATATCTTAGAAATCTTCATAGTTCACAAAGTGCATATTTTTCTAAGAGTTTTATGAAAGATCAAAGAATAAATTTAATTTTAAATTCTTACATTTAATTTATAACAAGATTTTGCATTTAGACTTAGTTTAAGGAAGAATAATTTCTGGTTAACCTATGACCTTCAATCACTTAAATTTTCGTATAAATATTTTAACACTTTTCTCTATTTCAAAATGCATTTTCAAAATACTAACATTTGATTTCTTTCTTATGGATTTTGTGGGTGTAATCTGCTAAAAACTCTCAGGAGAGAAAACTCCTCTTCTAGGGGAAATCTAGAGGCTTAATGGCTTGTTGCACACACTCTGTGCAATCGTGTCACCTGTGAAAGTGGTGTAATAATCTTCTTAGTTAGTTTCTGTATTGCTCGGGATGAGCAAAAGATAAGTGTGAGGTGTGATTAGTCTTTAAAATTACATATTTTATACCACATCTTCATATTTATTCAACATTAAATTCTGTTAATAATACTTCTCTTGTATGTTTTTAGATCCATGGCATGAAATAAAGAAGAAGACCAAAATCTCATTTATTTGGTGATTTAAAGCCTACACATATAGCCATTGACTTTGGAAGGTGAATCTGTCAAAACCGGGTGCCAATATCCAGAAACCAGGACGTACAGTAGATAGGGGCGACGTGACAACACATGGCAGGTGTGCGACGCGCGTGGCCACACTATGGCTACGTTTTCGTACAACTCCTCTGGTGCCCTGTTTCGCCTATAAATACCCTAGGATTTTCAGAGCTCAAGAGGGAGGAGTTTTGAGGAGAGTTTTAGGGTTTTCTTCTGCATTTATGTAGTTTTTAAGGTAGTTTAGGTTAGTTGTTCTTCTTTTTCCTCTTTTGTATGTTCCATTTCTTGTAGATATTGTAATAGGAAAGAGAGTGGTCCATGGGTGGAAAGCAAGAGTGCTTGTAATAGAAGGTGACAATTTATGAAAGGTTCTCTCATTATCTCTCTTTATTTCTTCTCTCTAACTCCTTTTACATGCTTAGCTAATTTTCTCTCATGGTAACAACTACTAACCACTAACTTGCTAACTTCTTACTTCATAATCCACATGAATCTAATAGCCTCTACTTAGCCTTGCTCTTGCAAGAGCCCTTAATGGTTCATGATGATAGATTCGAACACTCTAACATCTTAACTCTCTAACAAGCTAATATTATTTTATTTCATGCTTGCACTTGTTTAGTTTTGATGGTTTAAGTGTGACTTGCACTTGTTTGTTGAGTTTGGATGTAGGAGTTATCTTATGTGTCATGCTTTGAAACACTCTTAAACCAAGGACTAGTGATGACCAAGGATACATGTGAGATAACTATCATTAAGAGGTTAGCATGATTAGTGGAGTCATTCGTAGTTAGTAGCCATGAGTTTTCTTTTCATTTTACTTTATTTTAGATATATCTCAAAAATCACAAAAAATCATCTTTTCTATGTTCCCACTTCTTCGTTTTCACTGTATCCTTCTCTTTAATTCTTTGTTTCCTTTTCTTTTCATTCTTTAAAACATAGAAGAAACTTTAACACACACGTGAACATACCAGAAAAACTTCTATCACTTTCCGTCCTTGTGGATTCAACCCGTTTAGCCTCTATGCTAGAACGAAAATATTGAGGAGCCAAAGCACACACTTTTAACTCGTGATTTCAAAACATACATGATAGGTCACTGATATTGCACATTTATTATCATATTCTCATATTTATTATATAATAAACTCTATTATTAATCCTATTTATTGTATAATTTGTAATCACCTAGAGGGGGGGTGAATAGGTGATGGCTAATCTAATGGTCAATAATGTGAAATTAAAAAACTAATAAAAACTTCTTAAACTAAACACCACGTATAACACAAGAGTGTAGCCGGATTCCCCGTGAAGGGCTCTGGACTAACTCCTCAAGATTCCTCTAGATAAGAGTTGAGGTGCCGCGTTGGCTCTCTTAGTTAAATACAAGTGTTAGCAAACAATCCCCAAGCATATAACAATTTGAGCACATAATGTATATCAAGCATATAAAGATAAACACAATATAAGCATGCAAGATATAAACAAGTAACAGATAGAGAAAGAGCAATCGCAAACACGGGAGATTTGTTTCGAGGTTCGAGCACACTTGCTCTACGTCCCCGCCTTCAACACTATGAAGGATTTCCACTATAAACCGATCCCACCAGATCACTCGGTGCCGCAACACCTACAAGGTGAGTTCACACTTGAACTCCTTGGACTCTCTAGTCCCGTACACACCGCAAGCCCACAAGCTCGCTGAGGCCGCACCTCAAACACCGAGTTCACACTAGAACCCGAAACAACCGAGAACACACGCGTCCGCCTCCTCAAAGTACAAAGTTGAACTTTGGTGATCACAACACTTTGATCACCCAAAATCCTCTCACAACAAATAACCCTATAGGTAGATATAGCAATGTATAGCTCAAGTGTTTGTGTGAGAAAACTAGGATTGAAGTGGTGGAGGAAAACTTAAGAAAATCACTTTTGAAAACTCTTGATAAACTCTCCTTTTGAATGGAAGTATTTGGCTCAAATATAAGTGGAGAAAACCTCTTCAAAGAGTTGGAAAACTGGTGTAAAAATCCACTTCAAAATCTTGTCCTAAAACAGCCCCAAAAGCCCCTTTAAATAGGGCTAGAAAAAACTAGCCGTTGGGCAGTTTTTCAGCCCAGGCGGCTGGCGGTCGATCAGCCCGATCGACCGCCAACGGTCAGAAATTTGACCGTTGGGGCGTCGGTCGACCGGCCCGGTCAACCGCTGCCTGGAACAGAGAACAAAGTTCTCTGCCGGTCGACCGGCCCTGTCGACCGGGGCTTTCCAGAGAGCAGAAGCTCTCCGCGGTCGACCCAGTCGGTCAACCGGCCCTCCAGCAGACCTGGCGTGCACGTTCTGTGCACGTCGGTCGACCGACTCGGTCGACCGACTTCAAGCTCGATCGACCGACTCGGTCGACCGACAGAAGTCAGGTCAGGGTCAGTTATAGGGATTTAAAAGTTGACTTTTTAGCTTAAATAAAATTCCATAAATTCACAAAAATCTACAAAATAGTTTCAATATTATATTTTGATAATCAAACATGTTTGAGCAAAATTAAGACATGTTACAAACAATTTGAACAATTTTTGTAACTTGGAAATTTTGGCTAAAAACGAAAACCGTATTTTTTCAAAATTGATTTTTCCAAAACTTCTCCAAATACAAAAACAAGATATTTTAAACTCTTTTAAAGCATGGTGTGTATGGATATGATCCTCAACACATATATGGTGAAATATCTATATTTTGACATTAAGCACTAAACATGGTTTTGATTAAAGATACATGTGTATATATGAAGTCTAAAAACCAAACCGGTATTTTTCAAAAAGAAAACTCTTTTGTATTTTTCTAAAATAAAAATTCTTTTATGAAAAACTTATCCAAATCAAGAGTGTGTGTGTATAAGATATACTTGAGCAATCCACCAACTATTCTATCCTTTACATTTTAATCTAAAACAAAATCTTATAAAAACAAACCTAGACACAAGTCTTGATCTTGAAGGTCTTCACTTGAAGTCTTCTCATCTTCTTGACTTGGTCCAAACTTGATCCAACGAGCTAGACTCCTCTTGAGTACTTGATGTGGTCTTGATGCACAAGCTCTTGAATCAAACCGTGCTAGCTCCAAAACTTGACTTTAAATCCTTTGTTGAAGCTACGTACCTACTAAGATCTTGATCACAAATCTGAGACTAAATAAATACAAGAACATTAGTACTATAACTACATGAGTTGATCATCATCAAAACTAGAGTGATGGGCCTTTGGGCCAACAATCTCCCCCTTTTTGATGATGACAAAACTCATGAAGTTATATATGCATGGATTAAAGTAAAGCTTCAAAGAAGCTCCCCCTTAACTCATGCATAACAAATAAGCAATAAGATATGGCAATGAAGCACATAAACTAACTAAACATGTATGCAAACATAAGGAGACAAACATGCATAAACAAGCATAAAACTCATCAAATTCTTTTCTCCTTTTTGCAATACAAAACATATATGCATAAACATAAATTCTTCTTCCAAAACATCCATATATACTAAAATACTTCTCTCCTTTTTGTCAATCATCAACAAAGGGGTTAAAGTAAAAACAAAACAATGTTCTCCCCTTTTTGTCAAAAACCAAAAATCAACAAAACGGTGAAATCAAATCAACCAATAAAGAGATATATGCGATATACATTCATGAAGAGGAAGACGCTAAGTTAACTTCCCTACACATATACATTATATGAAAGAGGGATGACAAGCCCTAATTCACATAACGCATAATATGTAATGCATGAGAGGAGATGTGAAGCTCCCCTTACACACGTGTACCGCATAAAGAAGAGTTGTCAAGCTCCTCAATATAAGATACACTCAACATGAATCTATATGTAGAAGAGATGTTAAGCTCCCCTTGCATATAGGCAATACAAATCAAAACATTTTTAATTTTCAAAATTTCATATTAAAACAAAATTTTGAATTTTTCTCAATAAAACAAATTTTGAGATATCACTTGTAATCAAATTTTAAGATATCATATAAACAAAATTTTTTAAAGGTACCACTTGTAAATCAATCAAATTTTAAGATACCAATTGTAAATAACATTACAAATTTTGAATTTAATCAAAATAGAATCATATTGATACCAATTGAAAATTATTTTGATACCATTTGCAATCAATAGATACCAATTGAAGATTATTGCAAATTTTGATATCAATAAAAATATCAATTTTAAAAATAATGCATAAGCTTATTAAAATATCAATTGAGAAATCAATTGAAAATAAAGATTTGAATCAAGCTGAGCATAAACAAATTTTGTGCTTTAAATATGTAAACCAATTTTAACTCAAGCACAAACAAATCATATATATGTATGAGAATAAAAATACCAATAGGAATTGATATTATGAAAATTATGAAGCATACATATATAGAAAACAAAATATGAGTATATACAAAAAATATCAATTGAGATCAAGTATATAACTCATAACCTACCACCCTTTTATGCACAAGGTAAAGGGTTTTCAATAAGGTTTGCAAGGCATAATCGCCCATCCGTCCACCGATGACGGTGTAGGTAGGGTTTTCAAAAATAGGGTTTGAAAATATTTTTACTAAAAATCACTACCAAATGAAGAATAATAACTAGTTAAAGTAATTTTTGAGAAACTAGTTAAAGATCCTTCAAAAACATGAAACCACATATATGTCTATCATGAAACATACTAAATACACAAAATTCGACACTCAAGGTCCATAAAGCTCTAAATGATCATGAAACATAGTCATGAATAAACAAATAAAGTGTGAGTGCACAAAAATCATGTAATTAGCATTATCCATGAAGAAAATCAATGAAGCTCAAAACAAACATAAATCTTATTTTTATCAAAACATGAAAAACATGAATTTTATTTTCATAAGAAATAAACTTCTGGGTATATGTATGATTTATCCAATCCTAACAATATGCATACATATCCCAAACATAAAAAGAGTCCATAAAGTAAATTGCATGAAGGCAAATGACTCTGGGGTATACATGTATATTTATTAGATTTGAATACAAAATACATATACATGAAGTAAAACATGAAAATAGGCAAAACAAGTGTAAATAAGAGAATTATCAAAACTAGGCTATACATGTGCATATAGTGAGTACAAATGAACAATGAAGTGCAAACATATATGAATCAATTTGTTGCTCACTACTTGTACACGTATATATCCAAGTTTTGACAAAAACTACATTTAAACAAGTATTTACCACATGAAGTACAAAACAAATGAACATGCTAAAAATATCATATATGAATAAGCATGTAAATAAAGTAGGAGTTTAGAGATAGTTACCAAACTAAAGAACTATGCTCTAAGTCTCCAAAATATGGTGGTTGTCCCACCAAATCTCCTTGAAAGTGGTGCATCAAATATATATCCATCAAGTCCATGCATCCACCACCAAGGCACCATCCCTCTCACGTTTTGTGAGAGCCCGCACCTACATCAAAAATATAAGGTGGGGATTTTGGTACCCATTTTCTTTTGGGTCCTTGAGGGTTAGTCTTATAAGGAACCCAAATATTTTTGTTAGCAAAATTTAAAGCATTTATCTTATCATAATAAAATTTTGCTAAATGGCTTTTGCGGCCACAATGTGTACATTTGTACACTCTAGGATGCATATAAGTGTGGGTGTGGTCATGGCGTGCAAAATGTGCATATGCATGATGTGGGTGTTGTGCATGAATATAGGGAACTTATTTCTTTGAAAACATAGACTCCAATCTCTTATGATTAAATGCACAATTGATCAAGGTTGAGCTTAAACTATCAATTTTATTTTTCAAAAATTTAACTTCATTTTTATCAAAGGTTGTGGCATGAAGAGCATGATCAAAAGTCTTTTTCTTTTAGAAACATTTGCTTTTTCTTTTTCAACCATTTTTCTTTTTAAGAGTTGTTTTCTTGTAAAGCAACTTCCTTTTGTTTTTTCACCAAAACAATTTTATTTTTCAAATTAGTGTTTCCTTCACAAAGATCATTTAATTTAGACATCAAGGAAATATTTTCATTTTTCAAACTTTCATTTTCTTTTCAATGCATGCAACTTTATTTTTAAAAGAATCATTTTCTTTTAACATGCAATCAAATTTCTTTTTCAAATTCTTGTTATCCTTTTTAATCATTTCATATTTTTCTAGGAGTTGTTGACAAAATGATGCTAGTTCATTATAAGGCATTTCAACAACATCTTCTACCTCGGATTCGGTAGTTACCTCAAGGGGGTTATCCTCTTGGACCATGTAGCACACGTTTGAAGAGTCACTTTCAACATCCGAGTCACTCCCCGCATAGTATTGTTCTTGTTCACCAAGGGAGATCAAAGAGTTCCATACTACAAAAGCCGAATCAAGATTAGCAACCCTAGATAAATAAACATCATTTAGGGCAGATCTTAAAGCATGTAGGGCTTTTGAGTTAGCCTCAATATACTTGCTATTATTAACATATGAATCTTTAGTGGTAGCAAGATAAACATGAATGCCTAGGCCTTTGAGGTTCAAAGACATCTTAACCTTCTAAGTTTGGATGTTAAGAATGTCAAAAGTGAGAGGTGACATGAATTCCATGGTGTGTGTACAAATATTGTGATTAGCTATAAAATGAGGATCTTTAACTCTAGGCTGTAAGACACAAATCAAGAGCACTTGGCTCTGATACCAATTGTAATCACCTAGAGGGGGGTGAATAGGTGATGGCTAATCAAATGGTCAATTAATGCGAAATTAAAAAACTAATTAAAACTTCTTAAACTAAACACCACGTATAACACAAGAGTGTAGCCGGATTCCCCGTGAAGGGCTCTGGACTAACTCTTCAAGATTCCTCTAGATAAGAGTTGAGGTGCCACGTTGGCTCTCTTGGTTAAATACAAGTGTTAGCAAACAATTCCCAAGCATATAACAATTTGAGCACACAATGTATATCAAGCATATAAAGATAAACACAATATAAGCATGCAAGATATAAACAAGTAAGAGATAGAGAAAGAGCAATCGCAAACACAGGAGATTTGTTTCGAAGTTCGAGCACACTTGCTCTACGTCCCCGCCTTCAACACTATGAAGGATTTCCACTATAAACCGATCCCACCAGATCACTCGGTGCCGCAACACCTACAAGGCGAGTTCACACTTGAACTCCTTGGACTCTCTAGTCCCGTACACACTGCAAGCCCACAAGCTCGCTGAGGCCGCACCTCAAACACCGAGTTCACACTAGAACCCGAAACAACCGCGAACACACGCGTCGCCTCCTCAAAGTACATAGTTGAACTTTGGTGATCACAACACTTTGATCACCAAAAATCCTCTCACAACAAATATCCCTATAGGTAGATATAGCAATGGATAGCTCAAGTGTTTGTGTGAGAAAATTAGGATTGAAATGGTGGAGGAAAACTTAAGAAAATCACTTTTGAAAACTCTTGATAAACTCTCCTTTTGAATGGAAGTATTTGGCTCAAATATAAGTGGAGAAAACCTCTTCAAAGAGTTGGAAAACTGGTGTAAAAATCCAATTCAAAATCTTGTCCTAAAACAGCCCCAAAAGCCCCTTTAAATAGGGCTAGAAAAAACTAGCCGTTGGGCAGTTTTTCAGCCCAGGCGGCTGGCGGTCGACATGCCCGGTCGACCGCCAACGGTCAGAAATCTGACCGTTAGGGCGTCGGTCGACCGGCCCGGTCGACCGCTGCCTGGAGCAGAGAACAAAGTTCTCTGCCGGTCGACCGACCCGGTCGACTGGGGCTTTCTAGAGAGCAGAAGCTCTCTGCGGTCGATCGGGTCGGTCGACCGGCCCTCCAGCAGACCTGGCGTGCACGTTCTGTGCACGTCGGTCGACCGACTTCAAGCTCGGTCGAACGGTCCGGTCGACCGACAGAAGTCAGGTCAGGGTCAGTTATAGGGATTTAAAAGTTGACTTTTTAGCTTAAATAAAATCCCATAAATTCACAAAAAATCTACAAAAATAGTTTCAATATTATACTTTAATAATCAAACATGTTTGAGCAAAATCAAGATATGTTACAAACAATTTGAACTATTTTGTAACTTAGAAATTTTGGCTAAAAACGAAAACCGTATTTTTTCAAAATTGGTTTTTCCAAAACTTCTCCAAATACAAAAACAAGTTATTTTAAACTCTTTTAAAGCATGGTGTGTATGGATATGATCCTCTACACATATATGGTGAAATATCTATGTTTTTGACATTAAGCACTAAACATGGTTTTGGTTAAAGATACATGTGTATATATGAAGTCTAAAAACCAAACCGGTATTTTTCAAAAAGAAAACTCTTTTGTATTTTTCCAAACTAAAAATTCTTATATGAAAAACTTATCTAAATCAAGAGAGTGTGTGTGTATAAGATATACTTGAGCAATCCACTAACTATTCTATCCTTTACATTTTAATCTAAAATAAAATCTTATAAAAATAAACCTAGACACAAGTCTTGATCTTGAAGGTCTTCACTTGAAGTCTTCTCATCTTCTTGACTTGGTCCAAACTTGATCCAACGAGCTAGACTCCTCTTGAGTACTTGATGTGGTCTTGATGCACAATCTCTTGAATTAAACCGTGTTAGCTCCAAAACTTGACTTTAAATCCTTTGTTGAAGCTACGCACCTACTAAGATCTTGTTCACAAATCTGAGACTAAATAAACACAAGATCATTAGTACTATAACTATATGAGTTAATCATCATTAAAACTAGAGTGATAGGCCTTTGGGCCAACATAATTTATATGCAGGCCCATTACTAAGGGAGAGGAAAGAGAAATGAACCCAAAAGCCCATCAAAATTCTGATTTAATTTAGAATTAATTCAAATGAAAGATCAAGGCAAATCAGGGTAATTCAGGGTAAATCAGAGAAGATAAAACTAGTTGAACAAGCGATTAATACAAGATCTTTACAAATCAGTTGGTTAAGGCCAAAAATCAAAGGAGGTTTCGTCAAATTCAGGACCCAAAACTGCAAATCCAATGAGAGATAAAAACATATCGCGAAGTCAGGGAGCTTGGATATCGCCACCTGGCCATATCCTGGCCGTGGAAATATGGCCAAAGCCGCGTTTTCGTGGCTTTGTTGGATTTGTTGGGGCAGTATTTGCTCCCCTATCTTCGTATGCTCTCCTTTGTTTGGTTTTTGCCTATAAATACTGGGTTTTCAGAGACTACAAGGGACGATGAAACAGAGATAGATTCTTTGACCAGTTTTTCATTCTTTTGAGTGTAGGTTTTATTTTTCCTTTTATGTAAATTTTACTTTTTTTATGTAACTGAGAGGAGTGACGAGTTTCATGGAGGAATGAGAGCGAGCGAGGGTGACACCGTGTAAGTAAGTTTTTTCTTTCATTGTAATTTGAATCAAATCGATGTTTTTTTCTTCTTTACTTTTGTTTTTATTTACTTTCCTCTAATGTGTTTTGCAATCCAAGTGAATCGATAGCCTCGAGACTGCTTCGCTATTGCAAGTGCCCTTAATGGCCTATGGTAATGAAAAACTATTCTTTTGTTAGTTTAGCTTGCCCTTTTATTCATAGTGTAGATCGAGAATGGGGAAGATCCTACACGCCATGCTTGATCGCCTTCAAAGACTAGGTAAGTCGTAGCTACGAATCTAAGGTATATGAGCACTGAAGAGGTAAGTAATTTTTTTCTTTTAATTCTTTAGTTTAGATCACCACAATCTCTCAACCATTTTATTCACTCTTTTTAATTTCTTTGTATAAATCCATCTTCTATTTTCTCCACCTTCTCAACCTGCCACTTTCTTCTTAACTTAACTGTAACTTATTTTTCTTTTTCTTTTTAAGAACTAAAAGAAGATCTTTAACTATTGATTGTAACTTAAAAGAGAACTTGCTAAAAAAACTTTCATCGCTAGTCCCTCCTTGTGGATCACGACTCTTATAGCCACTTGCTATAGTGGTAGTATTGAGCACCTTGCACTCTTTATTCTTAAGTTCTGAAATTCTGTATTTTTATGTTCAGGTAAAACCTCAATCAATACACTTTTCGTGCACGGTTTTCCTCCGATCATTGGGTCCAGTCGATCACCTCGGTCGACCGATAGAGAGTTTAGCTCTCTGGTTGGGAGCAACGGTCGACCGACCGGTCGACCGCTTCCTAATGGTCGAAAATCCGACCATTGGCGGTCGACCGGCCGGTTGACTGACAGAAGACTTTTCTTCTGTATTTTTTTCCAACGGCTATATTTTGTTTTGTCTTTTTCTGAGTCTTTTCCCAACGGCTCTTTTGGGTTTTCTACTCATGTTTTCATCCCCTATAAATAGTGGGACTGTAAAAAAACTCAAAAATAAGACTTCTAAAGTTTAGATCAAGTTTTTACAAGTTTACATCAAGATTTAGCTTTTTCTTAAATGATTTCTTTTTGAGCCAAAATTTCTCATTCTTAATTTTAGCTTGAGCCTTCCCTCTACATCTCTATAAGCTATATTTTCACTACACAATCCCAAAGAGTTTCACCTCCTCAACTTGGTTATAGGATTGTGCTTGTGAGCCATTTGTGATCAAGTGTAGGTCACCGATTTCCTTCTATTGAGAAGTTATAGAGGTTGCAGCCTCAAGTTAGCTAGTGAGCTCCGTGTTGGTGTTGCGGCATCGCGAGAGAGGACTTGTGAGTTCATTGAATTCTAGTGAGACTTGTAACAGTGGACGATCTAGTGAGATTAGTTATAGTGAAAATCCTTCATAGTATTGAAGGCGGAGACGTAGAGCAGTGGCTCAAACCTCAAAATAAATCATCGTGTTTGCGATTGCTTACTCTTTCTCTCTTCACTCTACTCTCTCTTTAATTACTTGCACTCTTATATTGTTTACTTATTTGCAAGTATTTCTTAAGTTGTGATTGGTATCTGCTAGGTTGCTAGCAAGTAAATTTTTATTCCGCATTATTCGCCATTTAGTATAGCCATCACCTATTCACCCCCTCTAGGTGATTTATAATTACACCTATGGCAGTGATCTTCTCGATTTTCTCAATGAAAATAAAACTTCCAGTGCTAAGTTAATATTTCACCTCTAACACTCATCTCACTGTTAAGTTAATATTACACCTCTAACTATGATCTCCTCGATTTTTTTTAGTGAAAATGAGACCTTTTGGTGCTAAACTAACCATTATCTCTAGTACAAAACCCTACCAAGTTAACATTACACCTCTGATAGTAAAACTTTAATATATTCCCAAACGGATCAAATTTGCCTTGTTAATTCTCTTCAATAGAATGACAGGTCCACCAATTTGCTCAAATCATAAATTCAATTACTGTTATGTTAAACATCACACCTCTTAACAGTAAACAAATCCCTGTCAAGTTAACATCAGTCCTCTGACAATTCAATTTGCTCAAATTACAAATCCATCTAATTGTTAAGTTAACCTTAAACCTCTGACAATAATTTTTTTGATTTTCTCAATGAAAACGAGATCCTTGGATTAAAATTACACCTCTCTTACTTAACCTCCTTAATGGAGGTATCCAACTTTCAAATTGCTAAGTTAACTGTTACCTATGGCATTCAAAACTCAGCGCTTTAGTCTATCTGGTCTAAAGAAAATAAATGTAACAGACTTGCCGATCGAGTTTGACTTTTGCAAACAATTTAATAGTACACTGGCAGAAGAAGTCAATATTTCAACCGATTTAATAGTACACTAATAAACAAATCAAAGCTCAAAGAAGTTCTAGACTGTGTTTCTAAATACTTACAATGATGATCTTCTATAGAGACTTTAAGCAGTTCAACAGTACATTCTTGAAGACCAGAAACCAGACAAGATCAGACTCAGGATACTTCAAGAGATTGCTAGTCCAATTACGAAGATCCAAGTCAGTATGAAGTCCAAAGTGTTCCAAAATTCTTCCTAGTCAAACACGGAGTTTCGAAAACTTTGGAGGAAGTTCTATAGGTTGTCTAAAAACTACTGAAGACAAAGCCTCTAAAATGCGGATCTCAGACCAAATGTGAGGATCACATTTTAACCCCGTATGCGGATGTCACACTTCATCAACAACGTGAAAGTAGCATTCTTTGACAAACGTGAAGGTAACGTTCTTTGACATATGTGAAAGTTATTCTCACCTAGATGGGGTGAATAGGTGATTTGCTAATCAAATGCGAAATTAAAAATTTTAACTAATAATTCTACACTAAAGAAAGAAAGTAAACAATATTAAACAATTAGGCAATCTCAAGCATATATATCAACAGAACACAAGTAATATCAAGCATATAAAGATGTGAACAATATGAGCATGCAAGATATATAAACACAAGTGAGTAAAGAGAGAGATAAGCAATCGCAAATACGGGAGAATTGTTTTGAGGTTTGATCTACTTGCTCTATGTCCTTGCCTTCACTGAAATGAAGAATTTTCACTATAACTCGATCTCACAAGATAACTCGGTGCCGCAACACCTACAAGTACTCTCAGACCCGCAAGTCCCTCACTTATTTTTGCAAGAACAATAACACATGCGAACCCGCAAGCTCGCTGAGACCACAACCTCTAATTTCTTCTTAAATACAGGGTAGAACTCTTGGTGATCACTTCTTGATCATAAACAAAATCACTCTCACAAACACGGATTCTATAGGATAGATTTAGCAATGAAAGGCTCAAACTTGCGTGAGAGAACTAGATAGATTTGAAAGAAAAAATTCAAGAAAAAAATCCTTTTGAAAACTCAAGAGAAGCATTCTTTTGATATGTAAATGAAGCTCTAAAACTTCTTGAGAAAACTCTGTTGAAGATGAGAAAATAGGCTTTTAAAAAACTTCTTGAAAACTCACAAAAAAACCCCATAGATACAGCCCCAAGAAATACTTGCCGTTAGGCTCAAACAAGGTCAGAAATGGTCTATTGGTCGACTGCCTGGTCGACCGTCCAATGACTAGAATTCTGTCGTTGGAGCTCAGTCCCTTCCAGAGACCAGCTCTGCACAATAGGTCAACTTGGAGTGTATTTTTGAGGCCCAAAATGTCAGAAATTGGAAAAAGTATATAGGAAGAATTTGTAGATATAGATTTCAAATACAACTAGAGTTAAATAGATCTGATATCAAAGTAAGAAGATATGATCAAAATATTGAAAGGTATTAAATTAGAAAACTGTAAACTATTTTCAGAATATGAATTAACTTCAAACAAATATTTGATATCTTTAACGTTTGAATCAGAAAAATAAAATTGAAAAAAAAATGTAGATCTTAAAGTTAACTTTGTAATGCAATTTAAAATCACGTTGATTGAATATCAGAATAAAAAGTTATGGTCAAAAAACTAGAATGGTGTCTAACAGATCAGCAAAACGGTCGGCCACGTGGTCGACCGAGCTCAACTCTAGAAAGCCTGCTCTCTGGCGGTCAACCGGATGGTCGATCGAGAAAAGCCGAGAGCTCTGAAGACATAGTCAATCGACTGGTGGGTCGGCTGATCTCTACTATGGTCGACCGGTGGGTCGACCGAACTCTAGCTTTTTTGGGCTTGTGCACGTCTGTGCACATCGATCGATCATGCGGTCGGCCAACAGAGCAATGATCTCTACAGTCGGTCGATCGTGCGGTCGTCGGCTCGGCCCAAAAGTCATATTTTTGAAATATTTAAAGATCTTTTTAAACCCTATTTAAATACCAATAAATCTCAATAAATTTTATAAAAATAAGTTCATGTAAATACAATGAAGTACGAATATGTGTGATCAAAGCTCAACACAAATTACAAATAAATGTACTTTTTTTGAGAATAGAAATTCAATCTTGAAACAAAAATCATATTTTCTGAAAATTTAACTTTTAAATAGAAATCTAGTTTTTTACAAAACTAGTATAAATACAAAAACAAGTTAACTCATTTGAAGTACGATGTGTATGGATAGAATCCAATACACATATAAAATATATAAACTTATTTTTCATGAAATCTATTCATAAAATCAAAATAGATTGAAGTAAAAACTAAAACTTTTGTGTGTATGTGTGTATAAGCTTGAGCAATCAAAATTAATCTATTCTTTACACAAATTCTAACTTTACAAACTCTTGACTCAAGTCTTCTTGAATAAATATTCTTCTCAATTTTGACTTGATCCAAATTTGATTCTATCGAGGTCAGTTCTCCTTGAGTACTTGATGTGATCTTTAAGCTTAAGCTCTTGAATCAATACGTACTAACTTCAAAACTTGACTTTGAATCTTTTTTAAAACTAAACACCAACCAAGATTTTGATTAAATATTTGAAACTTAAATAACACAAGATCATTAATACTATAACGATATGAGTTAATCATCATCAAAACTAGAGTGATGGGCCGTTGGGCCAATAATCTCCCCATTTTTGATTATTGCAAAACTTATGGAGTTATATATGTATTGATTAAAAATAAGCTTTATAAAAGCTCCCCTTAACTCATGTATAATATAAAACTTGTAGATATTCAATAAATCTTATAAAGAAACATGAACCATAGACATATATGCAAAAACATAAATATAACATCATATGTAAACTCTAAATTCCCCCCCCCCCCCCCCTTTTTGTCAATTCATCAATAATGGGGGTAAAGAAAATATGGTAAATGTATACACGATATAAATCTAGGAAGAGGAAAGACGTTAAGTTAACTTCCCCTGCACATATGTATTATATGAATAAGGGATGACTAAACCCTAACTCACATAAGCATAATATACAATGTATAAATAAAGATGTTAAGCTCCCCCTACACATGTGCATCATAAAGAAAAGAGAGGTCAAGCTCTTCTTTATACAATACACTCATCAAAAGTTTATATATAGAGGAGACATTAAGTTAACTCCCTTACATATAGGCAATAAGCATTAAAATGATAGAAATCAATTAAAATTTTTAATAAACTGATAGTAAATTCTCAATAACCAACTGTGAGTAAAAATAAACACAGATATCATTTTAGGTTAAATTTGTTTTTGAAATACTCACAAACTAATGAATAAACTTGTTAAATACAAAACAAATATATTTGAAGTAAAACCAAGTTTAGCATGAAACTAATTGAGCTATAAAACATATATGAACATTGTTAAATATTGCACAATTAATTATATATATGTATGTATGTTAATAGAAATACCTCTTGAAATTTAATGTATATATATAGATAAATATGAATGAGTATGAAAAAATAAAATATCATAAGAATCATGTGTATAACTCATTGAAATTACTAACCTACATGTACATGTCAAAGGAATAGTCATTCAAGCATACAAGAGATGATCACCGAACCAACCACCCATTAAGGGTTGTATTTCAAAAAAATAAATAATTTGAAAATAGTTGAAATCAATTTGAAAATAAAATCAAGTAAAGAATAAAAGAACCAATTTAAGATAATTTTGAAAACAAGTTAATGATTCTTCAAATATGAAACAAATCATATATTTCTCATGAAACATGCTAATTACGTAGGAATTATCACTCAAAATCTATATAGCACATTCAAAATCATGAATAAAAAATTATGAGTAAACAAAAACTGAGTGCACAAGAATCATATAATAATCATATTTATAAAGATAAAAACAATAATGCTCAAGACAAAAGCATTTACGAAAAAAGAGTACATGTATAAATATAAGAATCATCAAAACTCGGATATACACATATAGCCAAACAATAAATGAGTACAATAAGAGTATGAATCATGTAGGGAATAGAACAAGAGTGTATTTCAAAAGATATACAAGTATGTCACATGTTCTAACAAAGTTTGCACTTAAATATATAATTAAAACATGTAAATAATAATATGCTTCAAAATATAAAATGGAGGACAGAGATAGTTACGAAAACCGATTGAACTAATCTCCATTTCTCTAAAATGAGGTAGCGTTTCCACCTAAACTCCTTAATTGTGATGCATCCATTGATTTGTATCCATCAAGCTCAATTTGCATCCACCATTAAGGCACCAAATCCTCTCACGTCTTGTGAGAGCTCACACTTACATCAAAAATAATTTGTGTAAATTTTGGTGCTCAAATCTTTTTAGGTTCACAGGGATCAGTAGCATTGAAACTCAAATATTATTATTTGCAAATTTTGAAAATTTTAATTTATCATAACAAATTTTGCAAGATGGCCTTTACGGTCACAATATGTACAAGTGTACACTCTAGCATACATATGGGCGTGAGCATGGTGTGCATGTGGTGTATGCCATGGAGGGTGTGCATGAACATATGGAGCGTGTTTTTCTTGAAACAAGGTTTCCTATCTAGTATAATTAAAAGCACAATTTCTCAAATTTGAGCTCAAACAATCAATTCTATTTTTCAAAGCATGAATCTCATTTTTGTCAATAGAGGATAAAGCAATATTAGCATGAGAAACATGACAAGAATGAGAATCAAAACCATTTTCTTTTGAAAGAGAAATAGAAGTCTTTTCTTTTTCAACCAAAATAATTTTATTTTTCAAAGACTCATTTTCATTTAAAATAATCTCCTTTTCTTTAGAAATCAAAGCAACTTGATTTTTAAAGATTCATTTTCTTTTGAAATAATTTCAATTTTATTTTGAAGAGAATTTTTTTTTCTTTTAAAATGTAATCATTTTCTTTCTTCAACCGTTTGTTTTCAAGCTTTAACAAATTATATTTCTCAAGAAGTTTTTAACAAAGCAATGCAAGCTCATCATATATAATCTCATCATCATTATCAGTCTTGGAATCAGAATTTACCTCAGGGTGTGATCCCCTTGGACCATATAGTACATGTCGAAAGTATCACTTCCCTTATCCGAGTCTCTTTCCTTGTCATTTTGCATTTGTTCTCCAAGAGAGCTCAAAATGTTCCATACTACAAAAGTCAAATCAATATTAGAAACTCTAGATTGATAATCATCATTTAGCGTTAGTTTTAAAGCATGAATGGCTTTTGCATTAGCCTCAAAATATTTACCATTTCAAAATATGATTATTTAATAGTAGAAAGATAAATATATATACCAAGGGCTTCAAGATACATAAACATCTTAACTTTCTAATTTTTGAAGTCAAGAATATCAAACATGGGAGGTGCAAGAAAATCCATGTGTGTGTATAAACAAATAATGTGATTAGCAAACTTAGAATCTTTAACTCTAGATTGTTGACCCAAATCAAGAGCACCAAGCTCTGATACCACTTGTAATCACCAAGAGGGGGTGAATAGGTGATGTGCTAGTCAAATGTGAAATTAAAAATTTAAACTAATAATTCTACACTAAATAAAGCAAGTAAACAATATTAAACAATTAGGCAATCCAAGCATGTATATCAATTGAACAAAAGTAATATCCAACATATAAAAATGTAAAAAATATGAGAATGCAAGATATATAAACACAAGTGAGTAAAGAGATAGATAAGCAATCACAAACACAAGAGAATTGCTTCGAGATTCGAGCCACTTGCTCTACATCTCCGCCTTCACCGCAATGAAGGATTTTCATTATAACTCATCAAACAAGATCAGTCGGTGCCACAACACCAACAAGTACTCTTGGACCCGTATGTCCCTCACTTGTTCTCATAGGAACAACAACACACGCGAACCCGCAAGCTTGCCGAGGCCATAACATCCAATTTTTTTTACAAATACAAGGTAAAACTCTTGGTGATCACTTCTTGATCATAAATAAAAATACTGTCACAAACAAGAATCCTATAGGATAGATTTAGCAATGAAAGGCTCAAACTTATGTGAAAAAACTAGATAGATTTGAAAGTGAAAACTCAAAAAAAAAATCCTTTTGAAAACTTAAAAGAAGTACTCTAAAAAACTTTCTTTTAATATGTAAATGAAGCTACAAAAGTTGTTGAAAAAGCTCTACTGAAGATGAAAATATAGGCTCTTGAAAAACTTCTTAAAAACTCACAAAAAAACTCCATATATATAGCCCCAAGAAAAATTAGTCGTTAGGCTCAAACAAGGCCAGAAATGGCTTATCAATCGACTGCTCGATCGACCGTCCAACGGCTAGAATTATAGCCAATGAAGCCTGGCGGTCGACCAAGCGGTCGACTATCCGGAAACCAGCTTTGCACAATAGGTCAGATTTCGGTACATTTTTTAAGCCTAAAACGTCAGAACTTGAAAATAAATATATATAAAGAATTTGTAAATATTTAAGTTAGCTTCCTAATCTAACTAGAATTAAATAGATAGGATATCGGAGTAAGAAGTTATGATCAAAATAGTGAAAGGTAGATATTGAAGTTATCTTCATAATGCAATTTAAATCACATTGATTAAATATCAGAATAAAAAGTTATTGATTGCCAAAAATAGAGATAAATAAAAGAGTTAAAAAGATGTTATTTCAATGTCAGTTAAATCTCTGTCTTTCACAATTTATCCGCGGTAACAAGGGCTATTTGGGTCGAATCTACAGGGAGGAATGCGATAGAAGCTTTTCGGTATCTCCTTAAATACTAAACTGGTTAAGTATTCTTCTAAGAAAAAGAACTCAATCATTAAGTGTTAAAAATATAAAGAAGCATATGAAATTTGGAGAGTAATCTAGGGTTTTAGAAAAGAATTAAAGAAATATGACCTACTAATCATCTACCACCACTAACTTCCTAATCTATGCAAGAATTTACTTCACTTTAAATCATAAAAGTTAAATTTTAGAGTTGCCTTTAATTCAAGCAAGATACATATGATAAAAACTAAATCCTATTTGAAATAATCACTAATCAAGACCTAACATTAAACTATCAAAGCCTTCTAAGCATAGAATAAGAAGAATAACTAAGATTCAACATTAAACTATCAAAACTATCTAAGCATAGAATAAGAAAAACCATTGGAAAGTAATAACATATATGGATTTAACTAGTCATCATCATGTGCCTTCAAGAACTTTAACTAATTCAAGAGTCAAGCATGCATATGATCCAATCAGTTTATTCTAACCTAAAATTAGAAGTAGTGGTGGAGGGATTAGTAAGTCATGAAAAAAGATTAGCTATTCATGATGAAAACTAAAGAAACCATGATAGATAAGAAAGTAAGTAAATAAAATAAGTAAATAAAGATAAATTAGAAAGAAAAACCTTGTTATTGATGCTGTCACCTTCAATTACAAAGAGCCTCCTTCTTCTTTACAAAGTTTGAACTAGAAATAGAACCAGAATCTAAAAATTACAAAAGAAATTTGGAGAAAAGATTAAAAGAAAAATCCTAAGTTATAATCTGTAATGTAGAGGTGCTTCATAATGAGAGATTTCAGCTCTTTAAATAGGCCTCAAATCTAATCACAATATGATACAAATTAGAAAGTTTCCTAATTCAATAGGAAATTCAGTCCTACAACAAGTCAGTGTATTGTTTGCTGAATAAGACTCATCAGACGGCTGAATTTGACAGAATGATGAACAGAAGAATTATAGTCCTTCAAGTCTTCGTCATGTAGTATCTTGAATCATAAGATTTGAATATCTGTAGCAAATGTTATGATCTGAATACTAAAAAAGGTGCAGTCCGAATCCGAGTCTGAATTGATTTTGAACTCCATTTAATTTGAATTATCCTCCTTATTCCTTGTAGAATTAGCTTTATCCCATTCATCTTTTTGGACTTTATCTTCTGAATTTGAACTTAAATTTAGGAGATGAAGAATAATCCTTTCCTCCTTTGGATTTAATTTAATTTAAAATTTAACTTTAGACAAGATTAAGGATAAAATGAAGCTTCTTGTATCTTTATCCTCTCATTTAAGTAACTATACACCATAATCAAAAAAGAGGTTAATAGCATTAATTAATAAAAGAATGATCAAGGATATATGTGTAAAAGTGATGAAAAAAATGCAATTTTAGAGTACAATCAGTTATGGTCAAAAAATTGGAAGAGTGTCGAGCAGACCAGCAGAACGGTCAGTCCGTAGTCGACCGAGCTTAACTCCAGAGAGCTTTGCTCTCTGGCGGTCCATCGGGCGGTCGACCGTGAAAAGCCGAGAGCTCTGCAGACATAATTGTAAATCACCTAGAGGGGGGTGAATAGGTGATAATGCTAATCTAGAAACTAAATGCGCTAAATGCGAAAGATTAAAACAATATTGCAACACACTTAGTACAACGCACAAGTGTAGCCGAATTCCCCGTGAAGGGCTCTAGACTAACTCCTCTTGATTCCCCTTGAATGGGTTGAGGTGCTATGTGAAGCTCTTGTGGTTAAGTACAAGTGAGGCACACACACAAACAAGCAGCCCAAGCATATAATGAATAAGCAATATGAATCAATGCAAGGACACACAAGCAAATAAGATATGAATGAATGAATGATGCTTTGCACAAATGTAAAGAGAGAGAGTAAGAGAGACAATGGATCAAACGCAAACACAAAGATATGTTCCGAGGTTCGAGCCCCTAGCTCTACGTCCCCGCCTTCACCGAGAAGGATTTCTAATCCACTAAAGGAGTACCGAACTCCTCTCTCAACCTTACAATGCCACCGAGGCAATACAACCACAATCCACCTCTACCGAAGAGGGATAAGGCCCGTAGCCAATACAATCTCAATCACCTCTACCGAAGAGGGATCCAAACACCACTCCGATCAACCTCTACCATAGAGGGATACACAAATAAAAGGAGGATTTACAACTTGGAGCTCAACAACCTCAAACAATCTCTTTTCCACAAACAAAAGATCCTAAATAGATTAGGATAGAAGATATAGCTCAAGTGGAAAAACTAGGTGTTTTGGAAAACAAAAACTCAAAGAAATAATCTTGGGAAAACTCTTAAAGATAATGGAAATGAAGAACAAACACAAATCTCCCAAAATTCTATTTCCTTTGATTTTTCCAAAAACCTAAAACAAATAAGATTGGAAGTTTTAAAGCCCAAAAACACTTTTGAAATCTTTTAAAAACACTTCAGAAAACTGAGAATTTTTGCTCTTGAAAATCTTAGCCAAAATCCCAAAGAATTGGGGTTTATATAGGCCAAACCCTGAAACTAGCCGTTAGGCTGATCTGTCAGCCTGACAGGCTACCGGTCGGCCGGCCCGGCCGACCGCCAACGGTCAGAAATGTGACCGTTGGGGCAACCCGGTCGACCGCCCGGTCGACCCACAGAAACGAGAGCACTGCTCTCAGGTCCGGTCGGCCGCCAGCCGACCGTCCCTGTGACTGCCAAACGTGCACAGGCTTGTGCACGTCAGTCGACCGCAAGGGTCGACCGGCCTTGGTACGGTCGACCCGTGCGGTCGGCCTCCTGGCCTGTCAGCCACTGTTCAGGGACAGAAAACACATGTTAAAATATTTTTAAAAATCTTTTTAAGTCTTGTAAAAATACCCAAAAATAGTTTTATCATTTTGCATTGATATATAAACATGTGATAAATATTTTAGCTCAAATATTAAGCATATGAAACTATTTTTGTTTCTTAACATTTTTACCAAAAAAACCAAAACTTGTATTTTTATCAAACTTGGATTTTTCAACACATGAATAGGACAGTCAAAATAAGTTTGTCTAAGGAGTTTAAGCATGCATGTATAGAAAGAATATATCTACTATACATAAACCAATTAAACTTGTTTTGATCAATCTATTCATGAAAACAAATATCGGTTAAACTAAAAACCGAAAAACCAATATTCAAACATAAAACTTGTGTGTGTTGTGCACTTGAGCATATCAACTATTCTAAGCTTTACAAATAGATCTAAACACACTAAACACTAAACTAGGATACCTAAGTCTTCTTGACGATCTTCCATCTTCAAGTCGACTCGATCCCAAACGTGATCTACCGAGTGCAAAGGTATGATCTTGATGCTCGGGCACCGGAATCACCAAGTGAAGGCTTCCAAACTCATCTTTTTGAAGCAATCACCAACTAATATCTTGATTAATAATCTGAAACTAAATCACAAGATTATTAGTAAACATAACTACATGAGTTAATCATCATCAAAACTAGGGTGGAAGGCCTTTGGGCCAACAATCTCCCCCTTTTTGATGATGACAAAACTCATGGAGTTATATATGCATTGATTAAAGTAAAGCTTCAAAGAAGCTCCCCCTTAACTCATGCATAAACAAATAAACATAAATATGCAATGAATATTAAACATGAAACATGCATAGATATGCATAAACAATAAAACGCTCTAGATACACAATGAAATATTCAAAAAACAAAAAAAAAAACATGCTCTAGATACCAATTAAAATTAAACTAAATTAAACTTAATATATACAAAACATAAACATGCATATATAAAACTCAATCAAACTCAAAATCTTTCTCCCCCTTTTTGTCAATCATCAACAAAGGGATAAACAATCAAAACAAAACACAATCTTCTCCCCTTTTTTAATACAAAGAAACAATCATCAATAGGGGTAAAAGCGAAACCAAATCAATAAATTTTTCTCACCCTTTTTGTTCGAAACAATCAATCAATAAAAAGGTTAATAAAAATGTTCTCCCCTTTTTGTCAAAAACAAAACAAAAACCAAATAGGGGTGACAATCAATTTGGATATTAATTTAAAATTTTTATGTTCTATCATAAAGTAAGGGAATGAAAATACAAATACCAATTGTAAACATGAAAATCAATTTTTCTCTCCCTTTATGAAATACCAACAAAACAAATGCATAAGCTTGTTTAAGAAACCAATTGAAAATTGAATCAATTGAAACAAAGTTGAAGCTTAAGCTTAGAATGAACACAAACATATATATGTATGAAAAATAGATACCAATTGAAATTGATATTCTTTGAAAATCAAGCATACATATACGAAAATATATGAGTATACAATAAAAGTCAAAATTGATACCAATTGAAAGAATTCAATGATACCAATTAAAACAACAATAATGATCAAGTGTATACATCATATAACTACCACCCAATCATGGTTCAAGTTTTAAATGATTTTCATTGTAAAGCATACATGAACATGATCTCCCATCCAACCACCCATGGATGGTAGAGATTTTCAAAAATAGGTTTGAAAATTATAGTGTGTTTGAAAAACTCTACCAAAATGAAGAATATCGCAACTAGTTAAAATGGAAAAACTTTTAAACTAGTACGAAATCCTTCAAGTAAGGAATAAAACAAAATTGTTTTTCATGAAATAAGAAATCCACATGATAACTAACACTCAAGTCAATTAGGCATAAATATGACTCATGAAAACAAACACATGAGTAAACAATAAATGTGAGTGTATAAATATAATGTGAAGATCATTATCATGAAAGATAGACAATAAGCTCAATATTCCTTTAAAACATGAAAACATGAAAATCATCAAAATTATTTAATCTTCAAGGTATATGTATGTCTTATACAAATTAAAGTATACATACATATCCAAACACAACGAGTCCACAAAGATATATGCATGAAGGCACGTGGCTCAAAAGGATGTATATGTATAAACAATAATTTGGGTAAAATGGACATATACATGAAGTTAAACATAAACACATGAAAACATGAAACTAAATTTTCATTAAAGCAAATTTCATTTCAAGGTATATGTATGATTTGATAATACAAAAGGTATACATACATATCCCTAAACACAATTGAGTCCATATGTATAGATTTGCATGAAAGGCAAATGACTCAAGGGGTATACATGTATAACTTAAGGTTTGGCAAAATAGACATATACATGAAATGAAAATTCATAAACATAAAACAAATCCAAAATGGGAATACAAGTTTAAAATGTATGGATCATCAAACTAGACTATACTAGCACATCTAATGGGTTCAAATAAGCATTCAAGCACAAACACATATAGATTTATTTGTGGCCCACTATATGGACAAGTATAAATCCTAGTCTTAATGAAAACTAACATTTAAACATATATTCAAATCATGAAGCATCAAAACAAGATATAAATAAACATGAAAAACATAAACATGATTATTATGTAAATCCACATGTTATTAAACCTATGATAAACATGATAGCTAAACAAATGGTGAGAACACAAAAATAATGGTCCATATTACACATGGGTGTCTCAAAAGGGCTATACATGCATGTCAAGGATCTAATAAGCATGGCATTTTCATAATAATCAATAAACAATAAAACATGCTATAAATAATGAACATGAAAAGCATGTAAACAATAATGGGAGTTAGAGATTTATACCAAAACCGATGAGGGCACTTCTCTAGTTCTCCAAACCAAGGTGGTCCTCTCACCAAACTCCCCTTGAAAGTGATGCATCCAAATAGTAATCTTTAGGTACGGAACGCATCCACTCCAAGGTACCGCTACTCTCACGTCATGCGAGAGCCCACACCTACATCATAAACAAGAGGGGTGGTCTTTGGTACCCATATCTTATTGGGTCCATGGGGGTTAGTACTTTATCTAATCCAAATAAATTTATTTGCTAAATTACAATCATTTAAACGATCAAAACAAAATTTAGCAAGGTGGCCCTTACGTCCACAATGTGTACAAGTGTACACATGAGCATACAAAGTGTGATGGTGTCCGTGAGGAGCATGTGTATGCCGTGATGGGTGTGCATGAAAAGATGGAACTTGTTTCTTTCGAAACAAAGATTCCAAGCGTGTATGCCCAACAACACATTGGCTCAAGGTGGAGCCCAAACAATCAACACTCTTCTTTAGCATGGATATATCATTGTTAATCAAAGAAGAAGTGTGGCATGCAATAGGTGTAGGGTGTGATACTAACCTAGCATGGCAAACATGTGCATCAATCTTATTTTTCAAAAATTCATTTTTCTTTAAACAAGCTTCTAAATCCTTTGAAATAGTATCAATTTTTATTTTCAAAGAATTATTTTCTTTTACAACAAATTCAATTTTTAAAGACAACACATTATTATTTTCAAAACATTATCACAATCATTTCTATTTTTCAAAATCTTATTTTCTTTAAGTGCAAGTTCTAATTGAGATCTCAATGAATCCCTTTCATTATAGACCTCAACCTTCTCTTGCAAAACATTGTTAAGTCTAGAATGTAAACTTTTATTTTCTTTTTCAATTCCTAGACTTTTCTTTTTCAAAACTTTATATTTTTCAATTAATTTTTCACAAACTATAGATAGTTCTTCATTTAAGGCATGGGCATCATAATCATCACATGAAGAACTAGCATACTCATTACAATCTAAGTGGGTTTCCGAGTGTACCTAAAGGGAGTTATTCCCTTGGACCGTATAGCATTGTTGCGGCTCGGATTCATCTCCACTAGATTCCTCTTCTTGTTGGATAGGCAATTGAAGCTTGGAGGTGGTGGTTGTTGTCAACTTGTTCCACACTGCAAAAGTGGAATCAAGATTAGAAACATGCATAGGCTTCTAATGGCCTCAAGGGCTTATGCATTGGCCCCTAAATGCTTGCTATCACTATGGTAGGATTCCTTGGTAATGGCAAGGTGAACCTTATAACCTAGGGTTTGTAGGTAAATGGACATCCTAGTCTTCCAAACAAGAATGTTGGACGGGTCAAACATAGGTGGGGTCATGAAGTCCATGGATGTAAACTATATGTGTGCAAACAATCAAATGCAAACAAGATTAGCAAACAAGGATCTCACTCCTAGGATGTTAAGCCTAAGTATCAGGAGCGTAGGCTCTGATACCAATTGTAAATCACCTAGAGGGGGGTGAATAGGTGATAATGCTAATCTAGAAACTAAATGCGCTAAATGTGGAAGATTAAAATAATATTGCAACACACTTAGTACAACGCACAAGTGTAGCCGAATTCCCCATGAAGGGCTCTGGACTAACTCCTCTTGATTCCCCTTGAATGGGTTGAGGTGCTATGTGAAGCTCTTGTGGTTAAGTACAAGTGAGGCACACACACAAACAAGCAACCCAAGCATATAATGAATAAGCAATATGAATCAATGCAAGGACACACAAGCAAATAAGATATGAATGAATGAATGATGCTTTGTATAAATGTAAAGAGAGAGAGTAAGAGAGATAATGGATCAAACGCAAACACAAAGATACGTTCCGAGGTTCGAGCCCCTAGCTCTACGTCCCCGCCTTCACCGAGAAGGATTTCTAATCCACTAAAGGAGTACCGAACTCCTCTCTCAACCTTACAATGTCACCGAGGCAATACAACCACAATCCACCTCTACCGAAGAGGGATAAGGCCCGTAGCCAATACAATCTCAATCACCTCTGATTAGTCTACAATTCTGCATTATTATGTCGCATTCTCTCACAGTTTTAATGAATAAATAGTCGTCTTAATCGTGTTTTGGTCTTAATTGCAGGTAGATCCAAAGTCCAAGGGCAAAGATGGAATAAGAGGCTAATTCAGCTCAATTTATGCTAATTAATCCCGCAATTACTTGGAGGCCAAGCAAAGGATTTTCTAGAACATGCATTGTACCTAGACTCCTGAGCTGTCAGACGAATATTCGGGCGAAAGTACCAGAAAAGGGGTATATCTGGAAGCCGCTAGAAGCCAGACGAACGCATGGACGAAATCCAGAGACAGGATTCCCTAGGATTGCCGCATTTCCACGGCAATCCTTGGGAAAACGCGGCAATCCTAGGGAGCCACGCGTCGATTTTCGACGCGTGGCCCCGTCTCGTCTTCTGGATCATTCTGAGCCCTATAAATAGCCCTGCAGAGAGCCAAACCGAGGGCAGTCTTCGTTTTTAGGAGTAGGTCCAGATTTTAGGAGTAGTGTAGGTGAGTGTTCTTCATTTCTTGTATTTTCATTTCTTTTTCTTAGATCATTGTAGTAGGGCTGAGTGATTTCTAGAGGGAGATGAGTGAGGGATTGATGTAATAGAGAGTGACACTCTATGTAAAGGTACCTCCTTTCTCTTCCATTGTAATCTCCTTCACCTTCTACATGATTTCTAGCTAGTTTTTCTTTTCATGGCAATCTAACTACTAACCACTAACCATCTAACCACTTACTTGATAATCCACATGAATCGGGTTGCCTCTACAAGGCCTTGTTCTTGCAAGAGCCATTGATGGCCAAAGATGATGGGTTCTAACATCTAACTTGCTAACTTGCTAACTTGCTAACCAAGCTAACTCTCTTTTATTTCATGCTCTTTTATTTCATGCTTGTAGTGTAATGAGTGATGCTTGTAATTGCTTGTTCTTATTGCAATGTTTTGATTGTTATGAACCATCCATGAGCCATGCTTTGTATTGCTTCTTGAAGATAAGGATTGTGATGGCCGAGGATCCAAATGTGAGGCAACTATCTCGAAGAGGTTAGTATGGTTAGTGGAGTACTTAGTAGTTAGTAACCATGAGTTTTCTTTTACTTTGTTTTAGAAATCATTTTCCAAAATTCTTTCTATCATTTTCTTCGTTGTTTTCATCGCCTTCTTAGTTCATCCTTGTTCCATCTCTTTTTCTATTTTGATTTCCAAACCACTTCTTATTTTGTTTTTCCATCGCCGTTTTCATCGCTCTCCTCACCTACCACATGCTTGTTTTCATTTTCTTTTCTTTTTCATTCTTTCAACATAGAAGAATTGTTAACATCTGACGTGACTAGAGACTGTTAATGCTTCTATCGCCTCCCTTCCCTGTGGATACGACCCGTTAAGCCAATGCTATAACGGTAGTATCGAGGGTACATTAAGCACATTCGAGCTTTTCATTTGATTTCATAAATACACATTTTGAGTGCTAGTTCCACCCCGATCAAATTTTTGGCGCCGTTGCCGGGGAGAGCAACGGTTTTTGATTTCAAGTGAAGAACTAAACGAATCTTCTTCTCTATTGCAGTTTACAGGTTGAAGAAACAGGAAAATTTACATTGCAGAAACATATAAGTGGACCTGGGCCTCTGCTCTCGAAAGCAGAGACCAGGATCCCTCTGAATTGCCGCAAATTCTGGGTTTTAGCCGCAGAATTGCGGCAAGGAGGAGTTGACTACTGACCACTTTTCTGCAGGGCTTGCTTCTCTGCAAAATACAGCTGCTGCAATACTTAAAATCTTGTATGCTTCACCTTATATCTGCTAATCAACAGTAAAAAATTTGTTGCAAAGTTAAAAAAAAATTGTTTAGACATTTGCATTCTAGGCACGTGTCTTTCAATTCCTTTAATTTTACTGTTGAAGAGTGCTGGAGGCAAGGTACGTAAGCATAGCATATAGACTAGGACTCACTCTTTGTTTGATTTAATTAAGCTTTGAGTGAACCTTATTTGTTATATCGTACACTTGCACAAATCAACTTTAAGGGCATTACCCATAAAAAAGATAAGGTGGGGATTTTATCACCCTTTCCTTAGCCCACAAATCATTTTCCCACGCACTCACAATCCTAAGCTTCTAAATAAAAACTGCTAGATGCTGGCCCTAGGTACATTCGGACTCACTTAGGAGATTATCCTAAGGGAAAAAAGTGTTGAAAATTGACTTTTGTAAAATCAGTGTCTAGGAAAGGGGTGAGGGCCGAAAGCCCGAAGGTTGCTGGTTACTTAATTAAGGAACGTCTCTGACGGAAAACCTCCCACCAACCTTGACCTTCTCTGGCTGATTTGCTTATAGTCAAAGTCTACACCAAACCTCCTGTGGACAATCTAAAGTTAGGAGTCATCTAGGTCCAGGAAACCTAGAAAGCTTGGATTGATTTTTCTTTTTTCTTGTTTGTTATTTTTCATTTTTCGCCTGTGTGATCGGTGCACGTTGATTGTGTAATTGTATGCAAGAGTGGTATCGAGATCCGAATTCTGCTAGGCTTGTGAGAGTTTCTACATTAGCACATACACCTCCACTCGACACAATTCCAGTCATGACCAACAACGTTTCATTGCAAGACAAGTTCTATCCTATTCGCACATCACTTCCATCTTGCATTCTCCTCCCAAACACAAATGGAAGTAACTTTGAGTTAAAGCCCCAGTTCATAAACACACTTCCACGATTCCATGGCCTTGAATCTGAGGATGCGTACTTCTTCATCCGAGAGTTTGAAGAAGTATGCCTTATGATGAGAATTTCCCAGTTAACCGAGGATGCTGTCAGACTTAGGTTTATACCTTTCGCACTTAAGGATATTGCTAAGAAGTGGCTTTATAATCTCCCAGTCAGCTCAATTTCTTCTTGGGATAATTTCGTTAAGGTCTTTCTTAAAAAGTTTTATCCTATCCATAAGACAACCATTATGAGGAAGAATATAATGCAATTCAAACAAGAAGCAAATGAACCGTTTTGGAAGTACTTTGAGCGCTTTAAAGACCTAGTAGCCCTGTGTCCCCATCACGGTATAGAAAAATGGCGCCAGTGCCAGATTATCTATGATGGGCTTGATTATCAGACTAAGACGCTCCTTGAAACTATGTGCCAAGGAGAATTCTTAAAGAAGGATGAAGATCAGGGTTGGGATCTTTTTGAAGCCCTAGCTGAAAAGACAGTCCAGTGGGAGTCATGTACTGAGAAACCCACACACACAACTTTCAGAACTGGTTTACACTCCATAGAATCCTCGATAGCTGCAGAAGCTAAAATTACACAATTGATGAAGAGGATTGAGTTGCTAGAGTCCAGGGAAAATTCTACTGTTAATCAGGTCAACCCAACACCTGTGGTTAATCCGGGTTGTACCTACTGCCATGATCTGAATCATCTGTTTGAGGAGTGTCCAGTTTATCAAACTCAAATGTTTCAGGAGAGTACGAATGCCGCGTACACCAGACCCACTTACAATCCTTACTCCAAAACCTATAATCTGGGATGGCGAAACCATCCTAATTTTTCTTGGAGTCAGTCTGGTCCTGAGCAGCCGAGACAACCATTTCCACAACAATACCCTGCTCAGTCTCATCCACCGACTTACCACCAGAACCCACCAAATATCCATTCATACCAGAGTCCACCAAGATTCCAGTCATATCAAAATCCTGCACCTTACCAAGCAAATTTTCAGCCCCAGTATCAACATCATCCACCACCCAATCCTTCAGATAAGAGAATTTCTAATTTGGAGAAAATGATAGAGACCTTATCTAAGACCCAAGCTTCAATGATGAACAATCAGCAGCAGGACATGAACAAATTGCAAATCCAGATAGGACAGTTGGCTAATTCTCTGACTGAAAGACAAAAAGGAATGTTACTTAGCCAACCAGTGCCAAATCCCAAAGCTCATTTTCCCCTGCACGAAGTTGAAGACTTGGGCCCCAGCCAATGCCAAGCTATTCAAATCCTTAGATCTGGGAAGCATGTAGATAATAAGGTTTCAAATCAGTCTCCCAAACCTGTGTCAAAACCACCACCTTCTGTTCCAATCCAACCCATGCAAGATAGTCCTTCTTCAAGCACACAACCATCCACTTCCCAGTCTAAAGGAAAAGAGAAAGTTGATGAGCAAACATATAAGCCTGTTGTCCCATTCCCAAATAGGCTCACAAATCATAAGATGAATGCTCACATGGAGAAGATAAGAGAGATATTCAACCAAGTTCAAATCAATGTCCCTCTCCTTGATGCTATTCAACAAGTCCCATCCTACGCCAAGTTTCTAAAAGAAATGTGTACCAAAAAGAGAAAAGCAAATGTCCCTAAAAAAGTCTTCTTGGCTTCCAACATAAGTGAACTGCTCAATGGTCTAATCCCTGTGAAATACAAAGATCCAGGGAGCCCAACCATTTCTTGCATCATAGGGCAGACCACCATAAATAGGGCTTTGCTAGACTTGGGCGCGAGCATCAATCTTCTCCCCTTTTCCGTGTATCAGCAATTAGGGTTAGGCAACCTTCGCCCGACCCAAATGACGATACAGTTGGCTGACCGCTCTGTAAAGATTCCCAAGGGGGAGATTACAGATGTTTTAATACGGGTCAGGGAATTCATTTACCCCGTAGACTTTGTTGTTCTTGAAACACAACCCGTACAAATCACAGAGCACAGACACCTGTCATTCTCGGACGACCTTTCTTAGCCACCGCAAATGCAATCATCAACTGTAGAAATGGATCGATGCGGCTAACTTTCGGAGATATGACAAAAGAGGTGAATGTTTTCCATCTGGGAAAGCAGCCAAGGGATTTGGACAATGACTCTTTCGAAGTAAACTTGATAGAGGGATTAACTAGTGAACATGTTGAGGAGGTTGAGTATGAGTCTGAAGAGGAATTTGAGTTGGAGTCTGATGACTTCAACCTTGATCAGATTGTTGAATCAAATGTTGAAAGGACCACTAATTCCATCCCTATTCTTCCCTTGAACCATGAACAACCAGTGATAGATCCTATCCCTTCTTCTGAGTTTAAGGTTCTTCCCGACCATCTCAAATACAAATACTTGGATGAGAAGGAATCCTTTCCTGTAATAATTGCATCCAATCTCACTGAACAACAAGAAGAGGATCTCCTTTCTGTGTTAAGGGAAAATAGAGAAGCCATTGGTTGGACCATGGCTGATATCAAGGGGATTAGTCCTTCCATTGTTCAACATAGGATTCATTTGACGGAAGATGCCAAGCCTAAACGAGACCCACAGCGTAGACTTAACCCAATTATGCAAGAAGCTGTTAGATCTGAGATTTTGAAACTATTAGACAATGGGATAATCTATCCCATATCCGATAGTCAATGGGTAAGTCCAGTTCACGCTGTGCCTAAGAAAGCTGGATTTACTGTGGTGGAAAATGAGAATAAAGAATTGATACAAACACGTCTTCCAACGAAGATTCGAGTTTGTATTGATTACAGGAAACTGAACACTGCCACACGTAAAGACCACTTTCCACTTCCTTTCATTGATCAAATACTAGAGAGATTGGCGGGACACGAGTATTACTGTTTCCTGGATGGATATTCAGGATATAATCAAATCCCAATTGCTCCCGAGGACCAAGATAAGACTACCTTCACCTGTCCTTTTGGAACATTTGCTTACCGAAGGATGCCCTTCAGTTTATGCAATGCTCCTGCAACGTTTCAACGTTGCATGTTGAGCCTTTTTTCAGACATGGAGGAGAAATTTTTAGAAATTTTCATGGATGATTTTTCGATTTATGGGGATTCCTTTGAGCAATGCTTGTACCATTTGAAGTTAGTGTTACAACGCTGTATGGAGAAAAATTTAACACTTAATTGGGAAAAGTGTCACTTTATGGTCAAGCAAGGAATCGTACTTGGGCACAAGGTATCACGTATGGGAATTGAGGTGGACATGTCTAAAGTGGAAGTCATAACAAAGCTCACTGAACCAACATGCTTAAAGGACATTAGATCATTCTTAGGGCACGCCGGCTTCTATAGGAGATTTATTCAAGGGTTTAGCAACATTGCAAGACCCTTGACAAATCTCTTAGGAAAGGATGTACCCTTTATATTTGATGAGAAATGTCAAAAATCGTGGAAGGAGCTTAAGAATAGACTTGTCTCAGCACCGATCATCTCTGCACCAGATTGGACCAAGCCTTTTGAGATTATGTGTGATGCCTCTGACTTTACTATAGGCGCCGTTTTAGGACAGCGTATTGATAATAGGCAACACGTGATCTATTATGCTAGCAGAAAGCAAAATGATGCCCAACTCAATTATACAACTACTGAAAAGGAATTTTTAGCGGTTGTCTTTGCGTTGGAGAAGTTTCGCCAATATCTGCTAGGGTCCAGGACAATTATTTTTACTGATCACTCCGCCCTAAAGTACTTAATGCAAAAGAAAGATGCTAAGGCAAGACTTATTCGATGGATACTTCTTTTGCAAGAGTTTGATTTGGAGATTAAAGACAAAAAGGGCATTGAAAACGTGGTAGCTGATCATTTGTCAAGAATCCCAAATGCACCTGAAGAGAGAATACCGATTAATGATGATTTTCCTGACGAGCATATTTTTGAGATGTGTGGAGAGCCCTGGTATGCTGACATAGTGAATTACCTTGCTACCAGGCAAATACCTTCTCATTGGTCAGGCCAGGAAAAACACCGTTTCATGCGTCAAATGCGGTTCTTCTTTTGGGATGAACCGTATTTATTCAAATATTGTCCTGACCAAATCATACGTAGGTGCCTTCCTGAGGATGAACATCAGAGTGTTTTGACATTTTGTCACAAGTTAGCTTGCGGTGGACATTTTGGTCCACGGAAAACTGCTGAGAAAGTGCTTCAGAGTGGATTCTACTGGCCCACTCTCTTTAAGGATGCATATACTTTTTGCAAGCTATGTGATAAGTGTCAAATGACGGGTCGTATCACACAGAGAGATATGATGCCCCTCACACCCATCTTGGAAGTCGAAATTTTTGACTTATGGGGCATCGACTTTATGGGACCCTTTCCTCTGTCCTATGGTAACCAATACATATTGGTAGCCGTAGATTATGTTTCCAAATGGGCTGAAGCAATTCCAACAAGGACAAATGACAACCATGTTGTTATTAAGTTTTTACGAGAAAACATCATCTCTCGCTTCGGAGCCCCCCGTGCGATAATAAGCGACAATGGGAGTCATTTTTGCAATAGGGCTTTTGAAGCCTTGATGCGTAAATACTCTATTACTCACAAATTATCCACGGCTTACCATCCTCAAACCAATGGGCAAGTTGAAGTCACGAATAGACAAATAAAACTCATTTTGGAGAAAACTGTAGGACAGAACCGTAAGGATTGGTCCATCAAACTCACTGATGCCTTATGGGCATACAGGACCGCTTACAAAACTGTCCTCGGTATGTCTCCATATCGAGTTGTATTTGGAAAACCTTATCACTTGCCTGTTGAATTAGAACACCGAGCAATGTGGGCTTTAAAGCAGCTAAACTTGGATTTGGATAAAGCCGGTGCTTTAAGGAAGTTGCAGATATCCGAGCTTGAAGAGTTAAGAAACGAAGTATATGACAATGCTCGGATCACGAAACACAGAACCAAGCTTTTTCACGATAAATCCATTCACCGGAAAATTTTTGTCGTAGGACAAAAGGTTCTGTTGTATAATTCACGACTCCACCTTTTTCCTGGTAAATTGAGAACCAGGTGGTCAGGGCCATTCATTGTTCAAAATGTCTTCTCACATGGTGCGATTGAGATTCTTGACCTGAATAATGGCAACAAATTCACTGTGAACGGTCAACGTTTAAAGCCATTCCTTACCACCGATTCCGTGTCACACGAAGTTCATGAATTGGGTCTTTTGACCCAGTTTATCTGTGACCATTCCATCTGTATAGTTTCCCGAATTTTTCCCTGCATATCATTTTGGGACCATTTTTTGTAAATAAAATTTTGTAAATATAAAAAAAATAAAAAAAATAATAATAATAAGAGACTTTTTCCTAGGATTTTACCTCTTTTCCTAGGGTCATCTTCATTTTCCAATTCTTTACCCTAGATTTATAAATATACCTTTGACCTAGGGGTAAAATTGGAAATTTCATTCTACTTACCCCCTATAAATGCTCTCTTCACCTACCCTTCCTCCCTCAAACGCAGACTTACCCTCAGATCTGAACTTCTTCTTCCCGAGCCGACCTCTGCCAAATTTTCCCTTCACCTGGAACCTCCTTTTTGCCGCAATTTCCCATCTTCAGCCGCAGATCCACCGCACTCCGGCCACTTCTGGCGCCCAGAAAATTTCTGGCCGGTTGATTTATTCTTCTGGTGGCAGATCCAGAGCCATTCTTCCAGATTCTGTCCCGGGTGCCTTCTGCACATCTGTTTTTGGATTTCCCCCCCACGATCTCCGGGGGTGGTTTGATTTCTCATACTTAAATCCTTTGCTTTAATTCCATTATCATACATGGCCCCGAATTTGTTTGTAGAAAGGGATTTTTCCATACTTTTGAATGATAGTGGGGGGTATGGGCACATCTTTGTGGATAGAATACGTGCATGGAATTGGTACTCTTTGGTCTATGATAACAATGACTACGATGCATATTATTGCCCTGATCTTGTCACTACTTTTTATAATTCAATTGATCATGCATCTGTGAATTTTGACACGCACCAATTTGTAGTACACATGCCATTCGGTGACATCTTTGTCACAATCCCACTCATTTCTGAAATCACTAATGTCCCCATTCATCCCCACCATAGCGACCCCTTGCCATTGCTAGATTACATACCCATCATGGGGGTCCGCTGTACAATTCAGGACCGTGGGCTCAAAGCTAACACGACTTTTCGAAATGTTCATTGCATTGGACGCTGGGTCCAACGCAACATTTTTGGGCTTGATCATCAATCTTCCTTTAACAGACCCGTGTTACAAATAATCCATGATTTAATGAGACATAACCACACGGTCTGTTTGAATAGGGCCATTTTCCGTGCCATTCTTGAACATTCCTCCCGCACTCGGGGTCCAAAGCATTCCCATTCAATCTTAATCACACGTCTGTATAAACAGTTCATATCAGACGCTGTCTTTAATACATTTAACCGAGTGCCTGTTACTGTAGAGAGACCCACAAGCTCATATAATGGTTGCTTGCAGACGCTCTGGACACCCAGTGCCCAGCCTGAGGATGTACCTGTGGAGTCCTCTTCGGAGGAAAGCCTGGAGGAGATAGATGAGCCACAATTCTGGAGGCAGGACCCCCCAACTGAGTCACGAACCTTCATGTCCACCATATGGAAGGGCATGAAGAAAATCTTTAGGGGACAAGTGAGGCTGAGAAAGAAGGTAGAGGAGTAATCCTCTCGGCTAGGTAGTCTGGAGGCAGCGTTGAGGAGATCACAGTCGGCTGGACCTAGCACCACCGCGGGTCCAAAGCGACAGAGGGAGTAGCTTTATCCTTTACCTATTTCATGCATCATTTCATCTTTCATACATTGAGGACAATGCATGAGATAGGTATGGGGGGGTAGATGCTAACATAGGATTTTTCATTTTTTTTTCTAGGCCTTTTATTTTTTAGGATTTTCAATTTCTTTTTAGGTTTTTTTTTAGATTTTACCTTTCTTATAGATTTTCTACTTTCTTTTTAGATTTTACTTTTCTTTTAGAAAAATAAAAAATATATAAAAAAAAGAGAAAATTCTTGATCCATGTTTAAAGAATCAAACTTGACATTTAGGGATTAAGGAAGCTCTTAACTAAGATTTCTAATTATAAGTTGAAAAGAAGAGTTTTGTTAGATTTTTAGGTTAAGTAATAAAGGATTAGAAAAATTACTAGATTTTAATTCTTTCTTTAGGATATATACATTAAACATATTGAAGGATTAATCAAGGACTTTGTGATTTCATTTACATATATATATAATAAAAAAATATATATATATAAAAAAATGTACATAAATAAATAATAAATACTTAGCCACTGATTAAGCTGGTTAGTCGTGCCTCAAGAAGCATTGCCGATCACGCCTAAAGGTGGCTAAGTCCTTAAATTCCTTCGTGGCCTAGTTTACTTGAGTCATCGAACCCGAGGGATGTTTTCTCATCTGGTGCCCTAAGACCATCTGGTTTGGGAGTCATTAGTAAGAGACTCGCTACAAGGGTAAACTAGAAAGCCTAAGGATGCTAAGGAAATGTAAATAAATAAACATTATATATAAAAAAAGAAAAAAAATATATTATATATATAAGTAAACAAATGAACTTAGTCTAAGAAAGATCCTTCATATTTATAGATGTATATATCCTAGGATTGATGCAAAATCCGATTTTTTGATCTTTTCCCTAAAATCTTAACCTAAGTTAAAAACAAAACTCCAAATAGACACTTATAAGAGGAATGAAAAGTTTAGAGTAACCTGAAACCTATAGCTCAAGTTAGAATCTTTAAAACTTAGATCAAAATTTTCACTAACCCTTTTATTTTTCTTTATGGATTTTGTGGGTGCAATCCGCTGAAAACCCTCAGGAGACAACACTCCTCCTCTAGGGTAACCTAGAGGTTTAATGGCTTGTTGCACATGCTCAGTGCAATCGTGTCACCTACGAAAGTGGTGTAATAAATTAGTTAGGATTTTCTTTCTTTTTCTTTCTTTTTTGCTCGAGGACGAGCAAAAGCTAGGTATGGGGGTGTGATTGTTATACATATTTGCATATTTTACCACTTCCATACCATGCATATTGTATATAAAAATGTGATTTTTAATCCTTTTCTCTCTATTTTTGCAGATCCACAACTTAAAAGAGAAAAAGCCCAAAAATTTCTTTAAATTAGCAATAATTAAAGAGATTAATTCAAAGCCCAAAAGAGCCCAAGATTTGAATCTAGAATCAGGAGAGATCCGCGCGCCAACTCGATCTTCCAGAAGGCCACGTGGATAACAACCTCGCAACTAACTCACAACAGAAAATCTGGCCTCAACGGCCCAGATTTTGCCGCCAAATCTGGGTTTTTCCCGCGTATCTGCGGCAGTTAGGAGTTTGTTAGAGCCCAGATTTTGCGCCAACGGCCAGGGCTCTAGATCCTTCTCACTGAGGGCTATAAATAGAGGACCAGGGTCTGCATGAGAAAACAGAGAAGAAAGAGGAGAGAACTAGGGAAACTCTTGTATTTTGTTTTAGTCTTCTCCAAGGTTTTAGTCTCCATCTTCTTCCTCCTAGAGATTTTGTCAAAGAGAGAGAGTGAGTGCTGTTGAAAGCTTGTAATCAAGGAGGTGACATCACTTGTAACAAGGGTTAATCAAAGCTTCGTCTTCTCTTTGCAAGTTCTAGTACGTTTTACTTTGCATTGCTTTACTTACTTTGCTTTCTTGCATTTTCATTGCTTTACTTCTCTTTGCTTTACATCATGAAGTGTTGCTTTGTTACTTGTGTAATGGATAGCTAAATTTCTATTGCATGGCTAGCTAACAACTTACATAGCTAACTTCTAGCTCTTTGAATGATTGCTTATCTTTATACTTGCATTGTGAGAGTTTCTTTTACTTACCAAGGAAGTAGAGTTGCTTTCCCTTGGTGAATGCTTGTTCAAACTCCATATGACTCATGTGTGCCTCATTTAGAGCCTTGTCTAGAACAAGAGCCTTGATGGAACATGGAGATGGATCACCAAACATGTGCTACTTGTAGAACAACTTCTTTACTTCAAGATAATTTGTTGTTATGTCTTGAATGTTCAAATGAATGTTGATTCTTCTAACTTAGCATCCCTTGAGTACCAATCCTAGAGTTCATCATTGAAAATCTATCTAGAGAGCCAATGAATCAATATGAGGCTTCAAGCTAAGAACAAGAGAACACTCATCTTCAAAACGGTAAAGTACTTGAACAAACAAGCAAAGTAATCTCTATTGCCAATGAATCAACATGAGGCAATCAAGCATCACCATTGAGTATAGTAAGTTAGCGAAGTAAAGTTAGCTAGCCATGTACTTTCTCATCTAAAGTCTTCCAAACATTTTCTTTACTAGCTTCTTTTCTCTTAGTAAAACACTTTACTAAAGTTCTTTTGATTTCTTTTCCATCATGCACAAATCAACCACTTCTTCTATTTTCTTTTCCATGTTTCTTGCATTTGTGTAAATAACAAAGAAGAATCTTCATTTTCATTTCTTCACTCCGAACCGTAAAACTTCCAACGTGAGCTCTCCTCGAGGATCGACCCGGTATAGCCATTGCTATAGCGGAGATTGGAAAGGATATATTAACCATCTTAAATACATTGTGAAGTGATCCAAGCACCGAGGTTGACTCTAAACTTTTCCTCTTTCATTGAATATTTGTGCAATAACTTCACACTATCCTTCCCTAATCAAATTTTTGAACGGGGCCAAAAATTTGATTAGGGAAGGATAGTGTGAAGTTATTGCACAAATATTCAATGAAAGAGGAAAAGTTTAGAGTCAACCTCGGTGCTTGGATCACTTCACAATGTATTTAAGATGGTTAATATATCCTTTCCAATCTCCGCTATAGCAATGGCTATACCGGGTCGATCCTCGAGGAGAGCTCACGTTGGAAGTTTTACGATTCGGAGTGAAGAAATGAAAACGAAGATTCTTCTTGTTATTTACACAAATGCAAAAAACACTTTTGAAATCTTTTAAAAACACTTCAGAAAACTAAGAATTTTTGCTCTTGAAAATCTTAGCCAAAATCCCAAAGAATTGGGATTTATATAGGCCAAACCCTGAAACTAGCCGTTAGGCTGATTTGTCAGCCTGACAGGCTACCGGTCGGCCGGCCCAGCCGACCGCCAACGGTCAGAAATGTGACCGTTGGGGTAACCCGGTCGACCGCCCGGTCGACCCACAGAAACATAGAGCACTGCTCTCAGGTCCGGTCGGCCGCCCGGCCGACCGTCCCTGTGACTGCCAAACGTGCACAGGCTTGTGCACGTCGGTCGACCGCAAGGGTCGACCGGCCCTTGGTACGGTCGACCCGTGCGGTCGGCCGTCCTGGCCTGTCAGCCACTGTTCAGGGACAGAAAACACATGTTAAAATATTTTTAAAAATCTTTTTAAGTCTTGTAAAAATACCCAAAAATAGTTTTATCATTTTTCATTGACATATAAACATGTGATAAATATTTTAGCTCAAATATCAAGCATATGAAACTATTTTTGTGTCTTAACATTTTTACCAAAAAAAACCAAAACTTGTATTTTTATCAAACTTGAATTTTTCAACACATGAATAGGATAGTCAAAATAAGTTTGTCTAAGGAGTTTAAGCATGCTTGTATAGAAAGAATATATCTACTATACATAAACCAATTAAACATGTTTTGATCAATCTATTCATGAAAACAAATATCAGTTAAACTAAAAATCGAAAAACCAATATTCAAACATAAAACTTGTGTGTGTTGTGCACTTGAGCATATCAACTATTCTAAGCTTTACAAATGGATCTAAACACACTAAACACTAAACTGAAAAAACACCTAGAGAGGGGGTGAATAGGTGTTAGTGCTAATCTAAAACTAAATGCAAAACTAAGTGCGCTAAATGCGGAAGCTAATGCAAATCTTGCAAACACACTTAGTACAATCAACAAGTGTAGCCGAATTTCCCGTGAAGGGCTCTGGACTAACTCCTCTTGATTCCCTTGAATGGGTTGAGGTGCTATGTGAAGCTCTTGTTGATTAAGTACAAGTGAGGCACACACAAACAACCAAGCATATAAGATGATATAGCAATATGAAATATGCAAGGCACAACACAAATGCAAGCAAGTATAATATGAATGATGAATGATGCTTTGCACAAATGTAAAGAGAGAGAGAGAGAGAGAGTTGAGAGACAAGTGGATCAAACGCAAAGGCCAAGATATGTTTCGAGGTTCGAGCACCCTTGCTCTACATCCCCGCCTACACCACCGTGTAGGATTTCCAATCCACTATAACATCCACCGAGGACTCCCACCGAGGGAACCTTCACCGAGAAGGATTTTTACAACAATGGAGTACCGAACTCCTCTCTCAAACAACCACCTCACAACCGAGGGGTAGGCCCATAGCCAAACAACAACAACAACCAACACCTCTACCGAAGAGGGTTTACAAACCAACTCCACCTCTCACTAGAGGGAGCAAACCAATCACCCGATCACCTCTACCTAAGAGGGATACACAAAAAATAAGGGTGTACAACAAGTGGTTTCTTTCAACCACAAACAATCTCTCTTTTCTTTTCTCCTTTTCCACAAAATAAATGATCCTAATAGATTAGGATAGAAGATAGCTCAAGTGTGAAAAACTAGGTGTTTGGAAAACAAGCAACAAAGAAAAAACACTTGGAAAAATTCTTGCAAAAGATATAGAATGAAAACCAAGACAAATCTCCCAAAATTCTCTTTTCTTTGATTTTTTCAAAAACCTAAAACAATAAAGATTGAAAGATTAAAGCCCCAAATACTTTTGAAAACTCTTTAAAAACACTTAAGAAGGTCTGGAATTTTTGCTCTTAAAACTTCTTTTAAAAACTATGAAGAGATGGGGTATATATAGCCCCAATACAAAACTAGCCGTTAGAGCTGAGCTGGCAGCTCTGACAGGCAGCATTCGACCGGTCCGGTCGACCGCCAACGGTCAGAATTGTGACCGTTGGGCAACCACGGTCGACCGGCCCGGTCGACCCAAACAAACAGAGAGCACTGCTCTCAGACCGGTCGACCGTCCCGGTCGACCGTCCCAAAGCTGCCAAACGTGCACAGATTTGTGCACGTCGGTCGACCGGCCCGGTCGACCGACTTCACCCAAGTCGACTAGTCCAGTTTATTAGTCGACTGGTTTGAAGTCTGGAACAGAAAACTGGGTCAGAAAAACAGTTTAAAAATATTTTGAAAAATCTTTTAAGTCTTCTAAAAATCTACAAAACTTGTTTTAACATTTTGTATTGAAACACAAACATGTGATAAAAATTTCAAGACATATATCAATCATATCAATTCATTTTTGAGTCTTGCAAATTTTATCAAAAACAAAACTTGTATTTTTGTCAAACTTGATTTTTCCAAAACATGAATAGGATAGTCAAAATAAGTTTGTTTAAGAAGTTTAAGCATGCATGTATATTGAACACATCTAATATACATAAAAACCATGTAAACTTGTTTTAATCTATTATTCATGAAAACCAAAATCCAAAACATAAATCTTTTGTGTGTTGTGCACTTGAGCATATCAACTATACTAAACTTTACAAATGGATCTAAAACACACTATCTAAACTATGGATACCTAAGTCTTCTTGATGATCTTCATCTTCAAGTTGACTTGCTCCAAAACTCCATCCATTGGCTAGGCAATGTGTGATCTTGAAGCTTTGGCCCTGGAATCACTATGAAAAGCTTCTAAACTCCTTGTTGAAGCTAATCACCAACTAATATCTTGGTTAAAGATCTGAAACTTAAACAATACAAGATTATTAGTAAACATAACTACATGAGTTAATCATCATCAAAACTAGGGTGGAAGGCCTTTTGGGCCAACAATCTCCCCCTTTTTGATGATGACAAAACTCATGGAGTTATATATGCATGGATTAAAGTTAAGCTTCAAAGAAGCTCTCCCTTAACTCATGCATAAACAAATAAATAAATATATACAATGAATGTACATAAACATGTATGCATCAATATGCATAAAACACATGTTCTAGAAGCTCTAGTTACCAATTAAATTAATAAAGCATTAACAAAACACTAGATGGTCTACATACCAATAAAACTTAATATATGCAAAAACAAAAGTATGCATATATAAACTCAAATTATTCTCCCCCTTTTTGTCACTCATCAACAAAGGGGTAAACAATCAAAACAATAAATGAGGGGTAAAAATCTTTCTCCCCCTTTATGTCAATCAAAACAATAAAACAATGTTCTCCCCCTTTTTGTCTAAAACAAAAAACAAGGTCAATAAGGGGTGACACTAAACAACATGATATCAATAGAAAAATATGTCAATGAAGCATCTTGATATCAATTGAAATTAAACAAAGATCAATAAATGTTATATGCTATATACATTCATGAAGAGGAAGGCGCTAAGTTAGCTTCCCTACACATATGCATTACATGAAAGAGGGATGTTAAGCCCTAATTCACATAACACACATTATGTAATGCATAAGAGGAGATGTGAAGCTCCCCCTACACACGTGTACCACATAAAGAAGAGATGTTAAGCTCCTCAATATAAGATACACTCAACATGAATCTATATGTAGAAGAGATGTTAAGCTCTCCTTGCATATAGTCAATACAAATCAAAACTTTTGTAATTTTTCTTTAAACAAAATTTTTAGATACCAATTTAAAACACAAAACATCTTGATATCAAAAGATAGTAATTTTTCTTTTAAGCCAAATAAACAATTGAAATGACTATTTTCTATCATAAAGTAAGGGAGTGGAAAAACAAGTACCAATTGAAATATGAAAATCGAATTTTCTCCCCCTTTATGAAATACCAACAAAAATTATGCTTAGGCTTGAAATAAGATACCAATTGAAAACTAAATCAATTGAAATAAAGTTGAAACTCAAGCTCTAGCATAAACAAAATTTGTGTGAAAAATTTATATCTTAAGCACAAATAAAACAAGTATATGTGTATGAAATAGAATGAGTACCAATCACCAATAGATGATACCAATTGAAAATATACATACACAATAAACATATGAGTATACAAAAAAAATCAAGATTGATACCAATTGAAAGAGTTCAATGATACCAATTGACCTAACAATAAAAGCATGGTATAACTCATATAACTAATCGTCCCAATCATGATCAAGTTTAAAATGATTTTCATAGTAAAGTATACTTGTGCATGATCTCCCATCCAACCGCCCGTAAAGGGTAGGGGTTTTCAAAAATGGATTTGAAAATAAGTTTTATTTGAAAAACTCTACCAAAATGAAGAATACCGTAACTAGTTATAAATAGAAAGTTTTGTTAACTAGTACGAAATCCTTCAAGTAAGGAATAAAACAAAATAGTTTTCATGAAATAAGAAATCCGCATGAAAATCAATACTCTAATCCAATTAAGCATAATTTTGACTCATGAAAACAAAACATGAGCAAGCAATAAAAGTGAGTGTACAAATACAGTGTGAATATCATAATCATGAAAATTTTCATTAAGCTCAATTATTCCGTAAACATTGAAAACATGAAAACATGAGAATATGAAAATCATCTAAACTATTTAATCTTCAAGGTATATGTATGTCTAATACAAACTAAGGTATACATACATATCCAAAACATAAAGAGTCCACAATTTATATATGCATGAAGGCACGTGGCTCAAAAAGGATGTATATGTATAACAATAATTTGGATAAAATAGACATATACATGAAGTTAAACAAAAACACATGAAAACATGAAAAACTAAATTTTTATTAAAACAAATTTCATTTCAAGGTATATGTATGAATTGTCAACACAATAAGTATTCATACATATCCCTAAACACAATTGAGTCCATATATATAGATTCGCATGAAGGGCAAATGACTCAAGGGGTATACATGTATATCTTAAAGTTTGGCAATACAAACATATACATGAAGTGAAAACTCATAAAACAAATTCAAAATAAGAATACAAGTTTAAAATGTATGAATCATCAAAACTAGACTATACTAGCACATCTAATGGGTTCAAATAAGCGTTCAAGTACAAACATATATAGATTTATTTGTGGCCCCACTATATGCACAAGTATATAACTAGTCTTAATGAAAACTAACATCTAAACATATAATCAACACATGAAGTATCAAAACACAATATAAAAATCATCATGATAAAACTAAAACATGATTACTATGTAAATTCACATGTATTAGATTCATGATGTACATTATAACTTAAACAAAAGTGAGAACACTAAGAATGGGTTCATACAAGCATGTGTGTCTCAAATACTATATATATATATGTCAAGGATCTAATAATCATGGCATTTACATACTAATCCATAGACAATGAAACATGCTATCAAAACATGCTAAAAATTTTAATTATGAAAGCATGTAAATAATAAATGGGAGTAAAGGATTGTTACCAAAACCGAAGAAGCAACTCTCCTTGTCTCCAAAACTTGGTGGTCCTCTCCACCAAACTTTCCCTTGAAAGTGATGCATCCATATGATTTCCTTTAAGCTCGGAACGCATCCACTCCAAGGTGTCATCACTCTCACGTCATGTGAGAGCCCACACCTACATTAAACAAAGGAGGGGTGGTCTTTGGTACCCATACTCTTTTGGGTCCATGGGGGTTAGTACCTTTTCTAATCCAAACAAAATTCTTTACTAAATTTACATTATGTAATCTATCAAAGCAAATTTTAGCAAGGTGGCCCTTACGTCCACAATGTGTACAAGTGTACACATGAGCATACATGTGAGAAGTGTGTCCGTGAGGAGTATGTGTATGCCGTGTAGGGTGAGCATGAATAGAAGGAACTTGTTTCTTTCGAAACAAAGATTCCAAACGTGAGTGGTTCATGGCACATTGGCTCATAGTGGAGTCCAAACAATCAACCTTCTTCTTAAGCAAACAAATATCATCATTAATCTTAGAAGAAGAAGTGTGTGATACTACCCTAGCATGGCAAACATGTGCATCAATCTTATTTTGCAAAACAATATTTTTATCTAAACAAATATCTAAATCATTTGAAATAGAAATAATCTTATTTTTCAATGCAACATTTTCTTTTAAAACAAAATAAACTTTCGAAGACAAATTTTCATTTTTCTTCAAAAGAGTTTCACAATCATTTTTAGATTTTAAAAATTCATTTTCTTTAAGTGCAAGTTCCAATTGAGATCTCAATGAATCCCTTTCATTAGAAATCTCCATCTTCTCTTGCAAAATCATATTAAGTCTAGAAAACAAGTCTTTATTATCATTGTTAAGGCCTAAACTTTTCTTTTTCAAAATTTTATACTTTTTAATCAACTTTTCACACACAATGGATAGTTCTTCATTCAAAGCATGGGGATCAACAAAATCATTTGAAGAACTAGCACAATCATCATTATCTAAGTGGGGTTCCGAATGTACCTCAAGGGAGTCATTCCCTTGGACCATGAAGCATTGTGAATCGGATTCTCCACTAGATTCCTCCGGTTGATTTGGCAATAGAAGCTCGGAGGTGGTGGTTGTTGTTGTCTATTTGTTCCACACTGCAAAGGCGGAATCAATATTAGAAACATGTATAAGATATTCTTTTGAAAGTGTGCTTCTAATGGCCTCAAGGGCTTGTGCATTGGCCCCTATATGATTGCTATCACTAAGGAAGGATTCCTTGGTAATGGCAAGGTAAACTTTATGACCAAGGGTTTGTAAATAAACAGTCATTCTAATCTTCCAAACATGAATGTTGGAAGGGTCAAACATAGGTGGGGTCATGAAGGCCATGGTAAACTATATGTGTGCAAACAAGCAAATGCAAACAATAGATTAGCAAACAAATGGATCTCACTCCTAGGATATTAAGCCTAATATCAGGAGCACTAGCTCTGATACCAATTGAAAAAACACCTAGAGGGGGGGTGAATAGGTGTTAGTGCTAATCTAAAACTAAATGTAAAACTAAGTGCGCTAAATGCGGAAGCTAATGCAAATCTTGCAAACACACTTAGTACAATCAACAAGTGTAGCCGAATTTCCCGTGAAGGGCTCTGGACTAACTCCTCTTGATTCCCCTTGAATGGGTTGAGGTGCTATGTGAAGCTCTTGTTGATTAAGTACAAGTGAGGCACACACAAACAACCAAGCATATAAGATGATATAGCAATATGAAATATGCAAGGCACAACACAAATGCAAGCAAGTATAATATGAATGATGAATGATGCTTTGCACAAATGTAAAGAGAGAGAGAGAGTTGAGAGACAAGTGGATCAAACGCAAAGGCCAAGATATGTTTCGACGTTCGAGCACCCTTGCTCTACATCCCCGCCTACACCACCGTGTAGGATTTCCAATCCACTATAACGTCCACCGAGGACTCCCACCGAGGGAACCTTCACCGAGAAGGATTTTTACAACAATGGAGTACCGAACTCCTCTCTCAAACAACCACCTCACAACCGAGGGGTAGGCCCGTAGCCAAACAATAACAACAACCAACACCTCTACCGAAGAGGGTTTACAAACCAACTCCACCTCTCACTAGAGGGAGCAAACCAATCACCCGATCACCTCTACCTAAGAGGGATACACAAAGAATAAGGGTGTACAACAAGTGATTTCTTTCAACCACAAACAATCTCTCTTTTCTTTTCTCCTTTTCCACAAAACAAATGATCCTAATAGATTAGGATAGAAGATAGCTCAAGTGTGGAAAACTAGGTGTTTGGAAAACAAACAGCAAAGAAAAAACACTTAGGAAAATTCTTGCAAAAGATATAGAATGAAAACCAAGACAAATCTCCCAAAATCCTCTTTTCTTTGATTTTTCCAAAAACCTAAAACAATAAAGATTGAAAGATTAAAGCCCCAAATACTTTTGAAAACTCTTTAAAAACACTTAAGAAGGTGTGGAATTTTTGCTCTTAAAACTTCTTTTAAAAACTATGAAGAGATGGGGTATATATAGCCCCAATACAAAACTAGCCGTTAGAGCTGAGCTGGCAGCTCTGACAGGCAGCGGTCGACCGTCCGGTCGACCGCTAACGGTCAGAATTGTGACCGTTGGGCAACCACGGTCGACCGGCCCGGTCGACCCAAACAAACAGAGAGCACTGCTCTCAGACCGGTCGACCGTCCCGGTCGACCGTCCCAAAGCTGCCAAACGTGCACAGATTTGTGCACGTCGGTCGACCGGCCCGGTCGACCGACTTCACCCAAGTCGACTAGTCCAGTTTATTAGTCGACTGGTTTGAAGTCTGGAACAGAAAACTGGGTCAGAAAAACAGTTTAAAAATATTTTGAAAAATCTTTTAAGTCTTCTAAAAATCTACAAAACTTGTTTTAACATTTTGTATTGAAACACAAACATGTGATAAAATTTCAAGACATATATCAATCATATCAATTCATTTTTGAGTCTTGCAAATTTTATCAAAAACAAAACTTGTATTTTTGTCAAACTTGATTTTTCCAAAACATGAATAGGATAGTCAAAATAAGTTTGTTTAAGAAGTTTAAGCATGCATGTATATTGAACACATCTAATATACATAAAAATCATGTAAACTTGTTTTGATCTATTATTCATGAAAACCAAAATTCAAAACATAAATCTTTTGTGTGTTGTGCACTTGAGCATATCAACTCTACTAAACTTTACAAATGGATCTAAAGCGCACTATCTAAACTATGAATACCTAAGTCTTCTTGATGATCTTCATCTTCAAGTTGACTTGCTCCAAAACTCCATCCATGGGCTAGGCAATGTGTGATCTTGAAGCTTTGGCCCTGGAATCACTATGAAAAGCTTCTAAACTCCTTGTTGAAGCTAATCACCAACTAATATCTTGGTTAAAGATCTGAAACTTAAACAACACAAGATTATTAGTAAACATAACTACATGAGTTAATCATCATCAAAACTAGGGTGGAAGGCCTTTTGGGCTAACATAAACTAGGATACCTAATTCTTCTTGACGACCTTCCATCTTCAAGTCGACTCGATCCCAAACGTGATCCACCGAGTGCAAAGGTATGATCTTGATGCTCGGGCACCGGAATCACCAAGTGAAGGCTTCCAAACTCATCTTTTTGAAGCAATCACCAACTAATATCTTGATTAATAATCTGAAACTAAAATCACAAGATTATTAGTAAACATAACTACATGAGTTAATCATCATCAAAACTAGGGTGGAAGGCCTTTGGGCCAACAATAATGTTGTGCGCCACAACAACCACACAGAGGAACCTTAGATCTCCAACGCACAAAGAACAGTACTACCACAAACAGCACAAATAAACAATCCCAGAGAGAAGTACAAAACACAGATTTTAACGAGGTTCGGCCTTGTCGCCTACGTCCTCGGGGTAAGAAAGGGGGAGGGTTTTATTGATTTCAACAAATCAAAACACTTACAGCAATGGGGATCGGGAGAGTTATGCCTCTGCTCTACTCTCCTCCACAATTGCACACAAACACTCTCTTTCAGATATTAAAGCCCTAGAAATCCAAACAGCCCTTAAATTGGGTTCAAAATAACCCTTCCCGAAACAGGCAGACCCGATTGTCGGTCGACCGCCCGGTCGACCGATCTCTTTCAGCGGTCGACCGGACCGGTCGACCGAGCCACTGCTTCTGCCGACGGTCGAACGGGCCGGTCGACCGTGCGCCTGTGCTTCTGCTGATTTCTGGTTCTCTTCTTCTTAGTCGACTTTTCGACGACTTCCTCCCCCTACAATTCTCCACCTCGGTGAAGATTTTTCCAAAATCTGAGCCGATCTCCAACGTACCCCAGTCTATCACCTGGCGAAATCGACACACGATCTTGGCGAAATCGACACACGATCTCGGCTTGCGCGCACCGGACGAAATTGACACACGATCTCGGCGAAATCGACACACGATCTCGGCTTGGAATCTGAAGCTCAGCTTTCCACTGGAATGCACCACACATGCCTTCCCTACACTTCACCTTAGGAGAACTTCCATACATGCCGATCACCAAACCGTGACTCCTACTCCGCAACTTCACGACCTCACGAAGACTCCTCATGAGCCAACACTGACTCTCCAACTGACTAGCTCTATCTAGTCTACCTGTCTTCAACTGACGGTCCAACCAAGTCTGCGTAGAGCACACCAAACACCATCATCGGCTTCAACTGGATGCACACCACTCCTTATGTAAGCTCAACATCTTCTCACCGGAAGATCAACCTGTTCATCGAGATCACAACACCTCACCTCTACGTGAAGTCCAAATGGCCACAACACTTCACCTCTACGTGAAGCCTCTCCACCTCTACGTGAAGTTTGATCGGCCACAACTCTTCACCTCTATGTGAAGTTCCAAACAGCTTCTCGAGAACCCAAACAGCTTCATACGGGTTGCATCACCAAATGGCTGCGCCTTTACGGCTGCCTACGTACCTTGCCCAAAGGATCAAGCCAACCATAGTTCATTAAAATGAGCTCCATCAAGCTCAAACACTGGTACCTGTATTTGCAGTAGTGAACCTCTCAGACTGAGTTATATGAACCTCCTCACGACCATCATGGAGCACAACGGCCTTCATCTTGAGCTTGCCGCGATTACAAGCTTGAGATTCATGATTCCTTCCCCACAAGCGTGGTTTCACCTTGGTTCCAATGGCTGCAAGCACCTCGACATCCTCAGCAATATCTTCATCCTGTTCAGCATCAACTTTAGTTTCATGATCTCCACCCGGTGTCACATCCAGTGAATTCTTCTCTAATGCCGAACCAACTGGAGATGATGGAGTAGCATCAACCTCCACCCGCTGCGATACTTTCTTGGTCTATGTCCTCTCCACTTGCTGAGAGACGGTGGACTTCAACACTGAAGTCTCTCAAAATGTGACATTCCTGCTCATCACGATCTTCTTGTCTTCGGGGTCTCACAACCTGTAGCTGTTCCTCTTGACACCCAAATACACAAATCTCTTTGCTCGCGGATTCACTTTGCCATTCTTGGCACTGAAGTAGGTCGGACTTCCAAATTCCCGTAGCAAAACATGATCTTGCAGCTTTCCCAGACCAAATTTTCAATAGAGCTTTACCTCCTATCGCGGTCGATCTATTCATGAGATGGCTAGCATACTCAGTCGTCTCAGCCCAAAACCACTGGTCCAATCCTGCATTAGATAACAACCGCCGAACCTCCTCCAGCAAGGAACGGATTACTTCCTTAGCTAACCCATCTGTACCTGTTGTGAAGTGAATAACAATTCTGGTGTTCTGGCCAAATTGTAGGAATTGATTCATATCCTTTCCAACATTACCAATCTTCAGCTCCTTGATCTTCCTACCAATCTGCCTCTCCATTCTTCCTCTCCACTTCACCAATATATCTAGGGCTTCACTACTTTGTCTTATGGGATATATCCAACAATGCCTAGATACACTATCAACTAAAGAGACAAAGTACCTGTGACCTCCAAGCGATGCCGTCTTAGCAAGTCCCCAATGCACACGTGAACACAATCAAGAAGACCTTCATTGCGGTGAGTACTGGTGCTGAATTTCACCTTCTTCTTGTCCAGAACGCTGTGTTCACCTTCCAACTCGCAGGTAGCAGCACCTTCCAACGATTCCTTCTTTGCAGGAGCTTGCAAAGACTTTTCTCCTTCCTGTCCGACCTTTCCCTGCCAGACCTCCGGGCAACCATCATCTGAAGAACTAGAAGTCTCCACCTGATTTGTAATCGTACTACCCTTCAAGTAGTAGAGATTGTCTCGGCGGACGCCATTCATCACCACCATCGAGCCCTTGATCATCCTGAGATCACCATCTCGAACAGATATCACCATACCCGATGCTTCCAAAGCTCCAACAGAGATTAGATTTCTCTTCAACTGAGGTACATACCTCACTCCCTTCAGCTCCCTTACCATCCCATCAAACATCCTGATTTAGATTGTACCACACCCTCCATGATACATGGGTGATCATCGCCCATAACGACTGAACACCCCTCCAGCTTCTCAAAGCTAGAAAACCAACCCCTATTAGGACACGCATGGTATGTTGTACCTGTATCCAAAATCTACTCATCTTCCATTAGTGACCAACGATGGGAGTAGTGACTGAAAATGAGAAACCTGACGAGTCCGAATCTGATCCATCTGCCTGTGAATTACTCCTCTGAGTATTAGTCACATTTGCAAGATTTGCTTCAGCCTTCGACTCCTTCTTCTTCCCTTTGAACTTTGGACAGTCCACTTTTCAGTGCCCTATTTCTCTGCAGAAGGCACACTGGTTCTTCCTCAGATCCCTATAGCCTGACCTGGACTTCGATCTTCCTCTTTCATCACTACCCTTCCTAGATGAACCTCTGCTTCTTACTGCTAGCGCCTCTGCCGACGAGCTTGACTCAGAAGGCTGTCTCTCCTTTCTCCTCGTATCATAGTTTGCCAATGCAGACGACACCTCATGATAATCCAGAGTCTGTCTACCATTTATGAAAGTTAATGTGAATGTCTCATACTCCTCCGCCGGGAGTGAGTTCAGGAGGATTACCACCTTATCTTCCTCATCTATCTTGACATCCACATTGACCAGTCTGTAAGAAGCTTCGTGTAGCGGTTGATGTGTTCATTCACGGAGCACCCCTTCTTCATCTGAAACCCATACAGCTTGCTCTTCAGCTGCAATCGCGATTCCACACTCTTGGTCAGATATTTCTTCTCAAGGGTCTCCCACAACTGCCTAGCAGATGTCTCGTGTAACACAAGATATTTGATGTCTTGTGTTAGACACGACCTAATCAAGCCACACGCAGACCTGTTCATCTTCTCCCACTCTTCTTCAGTGGTTTTTCCTCGCCTCTTCTCCAGAAGTAGAGTATCCTCAAGATTCGATGCATTTAGGGCATTCATAACCTCACACCTCCACATCCCAAAATTATTTGTGCCATTAAACTTCACGACGTCAATCCTCGGATGAGGATTCATGGTTCTAACTGATGTACTTTCTTCTGCCATTTATCTAACTGGATCCTCTATGTATGCGGAAAACTAACTGGAAATAAATAACAACTTCGATAAAAATTAGATTTTTACCTTCTTCACGAAATCCTAGAATGAGTTTCTGACCGGATCTACTCCACCAATGATTCCCTGAGCACTCCTTGTGTTGTTCTGAGATCGACACACGATCCCACGAACAAGACTACTGCTGATCTGAGATCTGACACACGATCTCCACCGAATCAGCTCTCGATGCCCTCCGAATCGCCAGAAAATCCCAAGCGAAACCTGGGAAGCTCTGATACCACTTGTTGTGCGCCGACAACAACCACACAGAGGAACCTTAGATCTCTAACGCATAAAGAACAGACTACCACAACAGTACAAATAAACAATCCCAGAGAAAAGCACAAAACACAGATTTAACGAGGTTCAGCCTTGTCGCCTATGTCCTCGGGGCAAGAAAGGGGGAGGGTTTTATTGATTTCAACAAATCAATACACTTACAGTAATGGGGATCGAGAGAGTTCTGCCTCTGCTCTACTCTCCTCCACAATTGCACACAAACCCTCTCTTTCAGATACTAAAGCCCTAGAAATCCAAACAGCCCTTAAATAGGGTTCAAAATAACCCTTCCCGAAACAGGCAGATCCGATTGTCGGTCGACTGGCCGGTCGACTGACCCTATGCACCGGTCGACCTGGCCGGTCGACCGTGCCCAACCGAGAGTTGGGACACTTTAGTCGGTCGACCGCCCGGTCGACCGATCTCCTTCTGCGGTCGACCGGACCGGTCGACCGCTACCTGTGCATATCTGTGTGCACGTCGGTCGACTAGACCGGTCGACCGAGCCACTGCTTCTGCCGACGGTCGACCGGGCCGGTCGACCGTGCGCCTGTGCTGCTGCTGATTTCTAGTTCTCTTCTTCTTCGTCGACTCTTCGACGACTTCCTCCCCCTACACATAATCAGTCGATCGGTTGGTCGACTGATCTCTATTGTGGTCAATCAATCGTTTGACTGAAATCTAGCTCACTTGGGTTCGTGCACGTCTGTGCATGTCGGTCGACCGTTCGGTTGATCGGCAGAGCAAATGAGCTCTTCAGTCAGTCGACCGGCTCAGCCCAATAACCATATTTTTGAAATACAATTATGTGTGATATAAATCAACACATATTACAAACAAATGGACTTGTTTTAAGATATAGAAATTAAAGTTTTTTTTTTGAAAACTAAACTTTTAAACAAATTTAGTTTTTCTAAAACTAGTATAAATACAAAAACAAGTTTGTTAAACTCATTTGATGAACAATGTATATGGATAGAATCCAACACATATAAAACATAAAAACTGATTTTTTAATGAAATCTATTCATAAAACCAAAAATGGGGTAAATTGAAATCTAAAAATTTGTGTGTGCATAAGCTTGAGCAATCAAAACTAATCTATTATTTACATAAATCTTAAACTTACAAGATCTTAACTCAAGTCTTCTTGAATAAATCTTCTTATCAATGTTGACTTGATCCAAACTTAATTCCATCAGCTAGACTCCTCCTTGAGTACTTGATGCGATCTTTAAGTTTGAGCTCTTGAATCAACACATGCTAGCTTCAAAACTTAAATTTGAATCTTTTGTTGAAGTTACACCAACTAAGATCTTGATTGAATATCTAAAACTTAAATAACATAAGATTATTAGTACTATAACTACATGAGTTAATCATCATCAAAACCAGTGTGATGGGCCTTTGAGCCATCAAAGATCGCGTTTTTTGAGAAACACAAAGGTCGCTTTATTGCTTCAAAATGCGTACCTTAGCCCGGGTCGCATTTTCAACTTCAACATGCAAGCCTATGTAGCTCTATGTTTCAACACTAAACACGAGCCTGCGAGATCCGCGTTTCAAGGCTAAAGTGAGGTCCGCATCTAGCACGAGACCCGCGTTTCTGCTGTAATAGACAACAATTAACTGGGTTAATTACATCCATATTCTCTCCACTTAATGGAGAGTTATGAAGAGATTTAAGGGGTCAGTTACACTCCAAAATCCTCTATAAATAGTTATGAATAGCTAGATAATACCCCCGGAGGTTGAGGGTAAAAAGGCATGCTTAATGCTTGAGTCCTGAAGCTGGATAACCATAGAAGGTTAAAGCTGAGAAGGTTAAAGCTAAGCACAAGACTGCTGAATACACATTGTGTGGAAGAGAGAATTCAAGAGAGAAAAAGAGAAGACTTTTTATAACTTACTGAGTTTAAGTTTAATATCTTTGAGATTTCAGTCACTGATTAAGGTTTTATGCTTTACCAATGTGTTTTCTACGAGTGTAAAAAGATCCGAAGATTAAGCTTCAGTTTGGCTCATCAATGAAAAATAAGATTCACTCTCCACTGCTACTGTTGGCCCAAAGGCCCATCACTCTAGTTTTGATGATGATTAACTCATGTAGTTATAGTACTAATGATCTTGTGTTTAATTAGTCTCAAATTTATGATCAAGATCTTAGTAGGTGTTTTACCTTCAACAAAGGATTTATAGTCAAGTTTTGGAGCTAACACGGTTTGATTCAAGAGCCTATGCATCAAAGATCACATCAAGTACTCAAGAGGAGTCTAACTCTTTGGATCAAAGTTTGGACCAAGTCAAGAAGGAGAAGAAGACTTCAAGTGAAGACTTCAAGAGAAGACTTGTGTCTAGGTTTGTTTTTATTAAGATTTTATTTTTAGATAAAATGTAAAGGATAGAATAGTTGGTGGATTGCTCAAGAATACCATATACACTCACACACAAGATTTGGATGTGTTTTTCATAAAAGAGTTTTTATTTTGAAAAAAATACAAAAGAGTTTTCATTTGGAAAAATACCGTTTGGGTTTTTGGAGTTTAATATATACATGTGTTTTAACCTAAACATATTTTAGTGTTTATTATCAAAAACATAGATATTTCATCATGTATGTGTAGTGGATCATATCCATACACTCTATGATTTAAAAGTATTTTAAGTATCTTGTTTTTGTATTTGGAGAAGTTTTGAAAAAACCAATTTGAAAAAATACGGTTTTTGTTTTATACCAAAATTTCTAAGTTACAAAAATAGTTCAAAATATTTGTAACATGTCTTGATTTTACTCAAACATGTTTGTTTATCAAAGTATTATACTAAACTTATTTTTGTAGTTTTTTTAGAGATTTTATGGGATTTTATCAAAGTCAAAATACCAAGTTTTCAATCCCTAAAATGTCATATTCTGGCTTCTGCCGGTCGACCGGGCTGGTCGACCGAGCTAGGAGTCGGTCGACCAAGTCGGCCGACCGACGTGCACAAACGTGCACGCCAAGTCTCGCTGGAGGGCCGGTCGACCGGATCAGTCGACCGTCCAGAGAGCTCTGCTCTCTGGAAAGCCCCGTCGACCGGCAGAGAGATCTGCTCTCTGTTTCAGGCCACGGTCGACCGGGCCGATCGACCGAGGCTCCAACGGTCAGATTTCTGACCGTTAGCGGTCGACCAGACCGGTCGACTGACAGCAGTCCAGAGCTGCTGACTGGACCCCAACGGCTAGTTTTCTTGGCCTATAAAAGGGGCTTTGTGGCACTGTTTTTAACAAGATTTTAAGTGGGTTTTAGCACCAATTTTCCCTACTCTTTTGAGAGGTTTTCTCCACTTGTTTGAGAGCAAAATATTTCCAATTCAAAAGGAAGTTTATCAAGAGTGTTTTCAAAAGAGTTTGTTGAGTTTTTCACCACAACTTCCATCATTGTTTTTCTCACAAACACTTGAGCTATCCATTGATATATCTATCTTATAGGAGTGTTTTTGTGATAGTGATTTTAGGTGATCAAAGTGTTATGATCACCAAAGTTCTACTTTGTACTTTGAGGAGGCGGACTTGCGGGTTCGCGGTGTTTCGAGTTCTTGTGTGAACTCTTTGTAGAGGTGCGGCCTTGGCGAGCTAGTGGGCTTGCGGTGTGTTTTTCTTACTGGAACAAGAGAGGGACTAGAGAGTCCAAAGAGCTTGTAGGTGTTGCGACACCAAGTGATCCGGTGGGATCGATTTTAGTGGAAATCCTTCATAGTGTTGAAGGCCGGACGTAGAGCAAGTGTGCTCGACTCTCGAAACAAATCTCCCATGTTTCCGATTGCTCTCTCTATCTCTTACTTGTCTTTATATCTTGCATGCTAATATTGTCTTTATCTTTATATGCTTGATATATTGTGTGCTTATTGTTATATGCTTGGGGATTGTTTGCTAACACTTTTATTCAACCAAGAGAGCCAAGCGGCACCTCAACTCTTATTTAGAGGAATCTTGAGGAGTTAGTCCAGAGCCCTTCACGGGGAATCCGGCTGCACTCTTGTGTTATACTTGGTGTTTAGTTTAAGAAGTTTTAGTTTGCATTAATAGTTTTAATTCCGCATTAATTGTCTATTTGATTAGCCATCACCTATTCACCCCCCAGGTGATTACAGCTACATCAAGAACCTAGCACTAAATAAAAGAGAGATTCAACATTCTTCTCTCTTCTGTAATCAGATTTTGATCCGTTGTAATCTTCTTTGCAAGTAATTAAATATTTTTCATGCTCAATTTTTTGGTAAACATACTTTCTCTTATATATTGCATTGCTCTTATTGCTCTTATATATACATGCTTGATTTTGTTATTGTGCATGCACTTGTATTGAACCAAGAGAGCCATTAAAGCACCTCAACTCTTATAAAAGATAAATTCTAAGTAGAAGTTTTAGAGCCCTTCACCGATAATTCAGCTTCACTCTTTGGCTATCTATTGTCTATTTATTTCATTAGTGTAAAATTTTTAAATTCAGCATTTGATTAGCGCTACACCTATTCACCCCCTCTAGGTGTACTTTCATTATTTACTTCAGTTGATTCACAATCACTTGACCTGGCAATGGTTATTTCTTATAAATTGTATTTATGTTGTGTGATCAAAATTAGAGCAAGCAATTAAATGGCCTTGATGTTGCAGTGGGGACAACTGCAGAGTTCCTCAACAAGGCAATAAGCCAGTCCTAGTGGGCGGCCCGAAAATTCACGTGGCTAAGACTGCGAGGCCTTCCTCGAGCTGGCCGACGCTTGTGGCTATCCAGCGGTCATGTGACACTCGCGAAGGGCTTGGTCTCTGAGACTCACTTGGGATTCATCGGCACCAACTGGGGCGCCATCAGCATTGACTTCTGCGCTGAAATCATCGAATCTGCACTCGCCCCGCTTTTTTGTGCTCACTGTCTTTGAAATCTTAGCTCCGCCACTAAATATAGGGTGTTTACCGTTATTTTCTCTTACATATAGAAAGTGTTAAGTTGTAGACTCTAATTATTGCCTTGACGACTCGTCGCCCTACGCAGAGTTATTACCCGTGAGGGTTGGAAGAGGTGCGGGGAGCCCCCTCCCAGGGGCTCGGGGGTGATTCCCCCGAAGCAAAATTTCTTTGAGAAGTCCCTCTTGCAAATCCCAGAGCGAGGGCGAAACAGTCTTGGTAAAAGTTTCGACGAGTTCAGAATTTCAGGTTGAGGGGTAAGGTCAGAGTTTCACTCCGAATGAGCACTTCAAATTGGTATCACTCTAGAGCACTCAGAAGAATTTAAGTGGAGGAGCACTCTGAAGTGACAGTGCAGAGTGACACCTTAGATGCATAGAGGAGAAGCGATCCAGTCTGAAAACTTCATAGCCTGTGAAACTTGAGGAACGCGTCAAGGGCAGTTTGGTGATTCACAACTTGTAACCCTAGTTTTCTCTATAAAAGGAGATGCACTGTCATTATGGTTGTGTAGATGATGTGTGTGCCATTGTAAATACAGAGCGGCTATGAGGTTCTCTCTTCTTCTCCTATAATCTCTCTGATACTACATAGTGGATTTGTGTGCGGCTCCGTAATTTTCCGATTTGGGGTTTTTCACATAAAAAACTAGTGTCATTGATTGTGTATTTGATCTTTGTTCTTTCTTTTCCCCAATTCATTTCTCAACAGAAAGTCTAAATAGCTTAAGTGAGTAATAAACATGAAAGTAAAGTATATCGCGCACGATTGCAACGGGGAGTATGAGATTCGACGAGCTATGATATCATTTGATAGATATCCGAGAGAGTTCACCACCTTTAGAGTGTGGGTCTTAAATTTATAACAACCCAAATCAAGTTCTCCTTGTAGTCGAGCAGGACTAATGGGCTAATGAGTTATAACTATGGTTTCAACTATCGACCGATTTTGACATCTACCGCATTGGATTTTGAGGTATCTGATAAAATATTGATGCTATAATATTATCATTGATGTCATGGCTGATATTATTGATATTGATAGTAGAAATGATTGACATATCGATGTCGATATAAGATTTTAAACCATAATTATAATATATTGTGTATTTTGTTAGAAAAATACTATACGTACGTTATTCTTTTGCCAAAGAGAGCCTAAATTAATAAACCTTGAAAAAATTACAAGTTATATGTAGTAACAACTAAGAAAATTAATTTATTGTGCTGCACACCTACGTACAATTTAGGAACAAAGTTGGTGTCCAGTAATCAGTTCATGAACGTGGAATTGTCAATAGTTTGGATGGAAATTGATATTCCAACAACTTCATAAGCATTTGAAGAAAGAAAATGAACGGCGTGGTTTAAGGATCATCTGAGGCTTGCATTTTTGTCGGAACATTGAGCAGAAAGTGAGCTGTCTCTTGGACCCAATGCAATTCAGTTTATTAGGACCTAAGCAGTGGACATTCAAAGTCATAGAGAGAGCAAGATTTTCAAAGCATATCTAGTGGTTGAAATCGTCATGGCAATCAAAAACTCATGGACAAAATGGAATCAAATATTATTATACTCATATTTTTGCAACAAAGAGAAAATATTTATGTATAAATATAACCATAATAAAATAGTGTAGGATAAATATTACTTGGTGATTATCAACAAAATATTATTTATTATTATGTACACAATAATGAAGATTGTTTCTTATGTATATGATACTAAGATCCACAAATATACATGAGGTAAATATTTGATATTGACATAAAACTTAAGGAGAACTAATATCCTTATAATTTAAACAATATCACGATTAAATTAAATTTGGGAGAATATAATTAGATTAGTTACCGTAAACATATGAGTCTTGTGATACAAGATGGTATGGTCTTATATTGTTATATTGGTCGCATAAGCAATGTATTGACAAACTGTCATAAAGAACTTGTCGTGCATCCTAATTAACAGAAGAAACAAACTAATTAAATCACGTCTTTAATATTTTCTGAATTTATTAGTCTTAATAAAATTTGCACCTCAACACCTTAGTTGGCCAATGAACACAAAAATTTTTGGCGGTTGCAAAAAACCTGTCAATTCCTCTGATCACGTTGCAATGCTTGCAGGAAACGCAACAGATTCTCCAAAAACCTGTGCCCAATTCATTCATTATATTTGTGTACGAGATTGTAGCTGGAGGCTACAGACTAGGGTTCCTCCTTTCAATCAACATCGCTAGCTGTTGGGCTCTTAAACTTTCCATTTTCAGAAACTTCTCTCTCTATCCCTTTCACCTCTTTTAACTCCAACCCTCCAAGCTCTGAAAAATCTCTGAGCCAATGCCATGGACTTGCGTGGCAACTTGCACAGGTCAGCACTCACTTATGGCCTCCTAGAATTTTAGGCACCATAGACTGTGATGTACAACTACAAGCTCCATCTCCTCTTTCTCTCTCTCACACACACACACAGCAACTAATTTCTAGCCCAAGGCCCAATATTTATACCCATCGACCCCCACCCTTTGTTGCATGCCTTCAACCTCTCTAGCTCTCCCTCCCTCTACATTGTAGCACTCTCGGCCTTGGCTACCTCATTTCTTGATCATTTCCTTTCTCTTCTTCCCAATGTTTAAGCCTTTTTCTTTAAAGGGTTTTCTCTATTTTACATCCTAGAAGTAGGGTTTGCTCTATACATTGTTATAAACTTCTAGGGCTTAGAGATCATAGGGTTAGGAGTAGGTTAGATGCGCCCTAAACTGAATTAGGGTAGTAATGAGTAGTCACTGTTTGCAGGTGCAGCATCTTCAAGATTCACAACATATATAGAGATCTCGACTTGTTCCTCTTTTAAAGTTAGAAAGGAGGATGGATATATGAGAATCTTGATGATGCTGCATCAGCAATCAGTGGCTTTGTGTGGAGGAAGACGAGGAAGGAATTTGTATACAATTTCAGGTGAAAACGTAGCTTGATCTAACTTTTCTTTCCCCCCATATTTTGAGGTAGATCTAACATTATATATGTACGTTTTTTTTTTTGTATTCTCTTCCCTTTATGTGTATAATTAATTTGTTCGTCCCTCAATAGAAACTCCTACTACTACGACAACTTCGATTAACATTAATTTATGATTTTTTTTTGTTAATTTATTGAAGTAAGTTTCTTCTTCAAATTTGTTTTGTGTACTTCCATTCACTCAAACAGAGGATCATTTTAATTCAACTTTAATATGTCACATACATCATACATATATACAAATATTTAAGCATGAATTTTGTTAGCCAAGTATTCAGAGCTGATGATATATTGACTCAAAATTAAGTCTCAAATCAAATGAATATTTGACCAGATTATAGCAAGGTAGTTGTTTTACTAACCATTTTATATTAGGGTAAAAGTTTGTTGAAAACCTGAAATTATAAATGGATCATAAATTTTAAGATGTCGAATTAAATACAATACAATATTAACCCACAATTAATGCTTTTCTGTTAAGCTTGTGATTAAACTTTTTTCATAAAGTAAAACATTGAAAAATATGCTTATATTTGTGTAATCTCTAGTCTATTAATCTGTTTACGCAAGTCAAGAAAATCCAAGGAGGATATGCATGTGGACGTCAACCAAAATGTTGTAGAAAACTAGTTATGATCATTTTTTTTAAGCATAAGCGTCAATTTATTTCTGCATATATAAATAGGAAACGAGTTTCTTTCTTCTTCTTTTTTGAGAATATATTTTCGAAAGCATGCAGATAACCCTTTTTTTTTTTAAGATAAACCTCACCAAGAAACACACAATATAATCATAAAAAATGAAAAATAAATAATTCATCTAGAAAATCAGCAATATATCTTGATTGATAGACTGAGGGACAAGAGCATTGGCACTTAAAACATGAGTCATTCAACTATGTCCGAAATTTGCTATTTGCCAACAATATTGTGGGCCAACAATAATTGTGTTCGTTCGTGCTTCAATCTGGGCTTTGTAAGTGACAGGCCCAAGAGTAATTTTCATTTTTTATAGTCTCTAGTCTCCAGAATAATGTGCCAAAAAGGTCACAAGTGAATGGAAGTGCATAAACCACGCTAGCTCGTCACTGTTGCGATTGCAATACGATCTCATAATTTGTCAAATAATATCTAATAAATTCAGAAGAATCAAACTTTTAAGTTCACATTTTCTTTCATTATCATCTTGATCATGACCCCAACTTTTAGCAGGGTCTGATGAACTCCTACCAAAATTCTCACATGGTTCCATGTGGGATGGTTTCCAAACGCATGCCAACAATTCTAATGCGATAATTAATATTATGTCATCACATCACATGCATGCATTATTTGTTTTATTCTTAAAAGAGAAGAACTCAAAAACAGAAAAAAATAAAATAAATGAAGGGCAGTTTGTCTGTAATTTCTCACCGTTCAATCTCTTGGTGCCAAGCTGGAGGGGATAAGAGCATATCTCTCCGCGTAGTTCCTTTGAAGTTAAGTTTCCTACGTGCTTCTGTCACGTTCAAATTCATGCAGAATCATGTATATCAGAAATAATAAACGGTTATAATTTAAGAAGAAGATATTATATTATCCAAAAAAGAAATGAGAGGATCACAAAAATTACTCAACATGCAAAGGAGCAAGAAAAGCTCAGGTTGAGACTTAGACTTTAGATCATAAACTTGCGAATAAAATGTTCGAATATGATGCATATACGTACACATTCTTTAGCTCTCACAAATTTTGTAGGTTTAATTGTGACCTGAAGCCAACCACGTATCAACACATTATATCATCCCAGTTTAAGAAAGTGCATAGAATAATGGATTATTTTTAAATTTCATGGAAATAAATAAAAAATATGGTGTCTGTAAATACCTTATAAAAAATGTTGGTTGATGGGTGAATTCTAATCTTATTGTTTTATTCGAGTTTTTGTCCTGACATAGAGAACTCGTTTTATAAACTTTGGGACAAGATGATTGGAAGAAGAAGACAGCACAACCGTTGAAAAATCGAAATTGATTATTGCTGTTCTAACATTGTAGTTGGCCATTAGAATCAGAATTGTTAATGAAGCTATAGCATTGTATAAATCATTAGTTAGACTTGTTTGTTTTTGTTTTATATGGAAATTAGTGCAGGAGACAAATAAGATATTGTTAAGCAGTTGGGTTTGGAAAAAAAAGGAAAAAAATCTTAAAAATAATGACAAGAAATGGACAAGAGTACCACGTAGAGATGAATACTGCCATCGTGGACCAAAGAAATCAACCTCTCGTGATGTTTCTTCAGAGGGGAGAACAATGGATGCCTTCCTGTTTCATTAAAAACTTTTGACAAAATAATAGATAGTAGGGAGCTCGTCTACGGTCATCCAACGAAGGATTGATAGATCAATAATAAAGATTGGTCTGTCGATCAGAGATCTAACTAACATGACTTAGTTTGTCAAATGCTTTAACTGTTTAGTTAAGATTTATTTTGCCAAGACTAAACACTATATCTTTTGTATTCCTTATCATTTTGTTTTGATTTTGTTAAGTAAGCCAAGAAAAATATAAATTTTCTTTCACGAATCCATCCTGACTCGAGTCTAGCTCAAGCTAGCTTTACGAGCCTACGTGATGTGGTTCGAATTGCAAGTGCACCAATCGTTAAGAAGTAATATATAGTGAAATAGAGTATCGTCCTACGAGAATTGTTATTTCAAGTATCAACTAATCTTTCTTAATTCTATTTGAATAATCAATTTAGTTGAAAAATATTATAAATAAACTACTACTAAAACGGTTTGCTTTATATATGAAAAGAAGTAAGGTAATGATTTAGGTAATTGTAATCAGATAAAATATTATACTTATGTTAATTCATATTACTCATGCTAACAATCGGAATTGCCTAACCTAATTAGTATTTTCTCTTGAATAATATCAATTATATCTTCTAAATGTAGAATTTACAATTTCTCGATCTAATAGATTGCTAGTTAGAAGATGCACTAAGTGTTATGCATATTCCTACATGACCGCACAATTCTTACGTCTCAACGTCTCGAGTTATAGTTGTTAATCCTAAAAGTTTTTGCTAAATAATCTCCTTTCGGACTCTAACATAGCCTTTTGATTAATTGTCCACACCAATTATAACATTAAGTATAAGGTTAACAACTTAGCTTGCAAAAGATTCAAACTTTACAAAGCATGTAGTAGAATTTGCACAAAATACACATCCTATCATCAATACAATCCCTATATCTTTCCCTAGCTATGAAAAATTAGTTCATAGCTAAGAAAATATAACACAATATATATTAGTATAGATCATCAATACAATCCCTATATCTTTCCCTAGCTATGAAAAATTAGTTCATAGCTAAGAAAATATAACACAATATAATATTAGTATAGATCATGAAATAAAATCAAATAAAGTAAAAGGTAAGGGAGCATAAAAAGATGAAGCCTTTATGAAGAATTCCTCATTGAAGATGTTCTGAGATTTAATGGTTAGCAGCAAAATTTTATTTGATTTTCACTCAAAATAAAAGAGAGATAAAAATTGTATATGTTACAAGAGGTTTGGCGGTATTTATATAGAACAAAGAGTAGTAAAATCTTAGTCGAATACAAAATCTAGGTTTCCAAAATTACACGAATTACTGAAAAATTCTATCCACAATCACCTCCATAGTTCGGCTAGGTGACCGAAGATTCGGCTGGATGGCCGAATTTCCAGCTGTAATGAAGCTCCGCTTTTTGACTCGTGTTGACCTCTGAGTTGGCATTCCCGTTCACTGGTTCACGGCTGCTTAGCCGAAATACACGGTTGGGTGGCCGAACTCTTGGTTCATTTCAGTCCCAGATTTTGTGAAATTTCTAATTTGCGTGAAAAGTTGTTGAGATGTTCCAACTTTACATCAGATTTCTGATTCTGCATTTCTTTTGTTCACTTGATATCATCAATTTGCTAATATTTTCTCTTTTCTTCTAATTTATTCTCAATCTAAAATCTGCAAAATAACACTAACAAAATACCCATGCAGAATTAAATATCACATATAATACGCATAAAAAGTGATGTAAAACATGTATATAAAGCATACACATCACACCCCCATACCTACTTTTTACTAGTCCTCGAGCAAAATCCTAATCTAACAAGAAAAAGAAACTAAAGATCCTAAAAATAAAAGCCTAATCCACTTTCGTAGGACTCACGATTGCACTTAGCATGTGCAACAAGCCGTTAAATACCTAAGTTACCCTACTGGATGAGTGCTGTCTCGTAAGAGTTTGCATTAAATATACCCACAAAATTCACAAAATTCAATAAAATATAAAGAGACTAAGAAATAATGATAAAGAAAAATAAGAATAATTGAAAATAAAGAAAGAGAAAAATAAGTAGAAAGAAAAAGAAAATATTTTTAAATCAATAATCATCACTAGAAAATAAGTTCAATAGTTTTCATAAGTAATCTTCTTCAAGTTCAATCTCCTATCAAGAACCCCACCTTTTTATCCTAAAGATTTCAAATCCTAAAATATATTATTATCCTTCCTAAGTTTTCTGATCTTATGTATCTTTGTGAACATATGATAGCTCTTAACTTGAGATTTTGATTCAAACCTTTCATACTTTAACTTTTTTTTTGAACAATACAAATGTTTCGAAGTATTACCACTTCATTGCCTTTTTAGCACTTTTTTTTTCTTTTTCTCAGTTATATAACTCATCCAATTATCTTTCGTGTGAATATCAAGGCTTCTTGAGGCCAAGATATCTAACTAACTGATCATTAGACTTGTTAATACATATAAATTTTTTATTTTTATTTTTTTAAACTTACCTAACTATCTTTCGCATAAATACAAAAGCTTCTTGAGGCCAAAGTATCTAGCTAATTAATAATTTTTTCTTTCAAGTATTAAGTAATCCTCATTATCCCAAGCTTAAACCAATGTGTAAGTGTAGATAAGATGCATATTCACATAAACAAATTCTAGATCGTATTCAATTTTCAGATTTTACATTTCTTCTCATAGAATTAGGGAATCTATCAAATTGATATCCCTATCCAATTCAAACCATGTGGTCACTAAATCCCTTAAAACTAGATAAACTTACTAAAATCTAAAAAAAAAAATTCAGTTAGTAAAAGAAAAAGAAAAATCTAGAAAAATCCTAAAAAGAAAAGAAATAAATAAAAAATTCTAACCTAAAAATAAAGAAATTAAAATAAAAAGAAAAATCCTAGACCCCTCCCCATACCTAAACCTTGCATGTACTTATATAGTACAAGATGAATCCATATCACATATAAAATAGCAAATAAATATCACTCCTAAAAATTAACTTATGCTAATTGAAACTTATAAAAGTAATTAAAAATCACGTATATCAATTGCAAAAAAAAAAAAAAAACAATCATGTTCATAAATAACCCATTGGAATACTTATCTAGAAAAAAAATTTGAACTTGTAATTCTGAAATTGTTCAGTTACGTAGCCGTAAATTCGGCTACTCGGCCGTAATTTTGACTCTTTTGATTCTCAAGTTTTTTGGCAAATTTGTTTCATCAAGTTAGTTTATCTTGTAGTTCTATTTTCAATTTGAAACTCTGGTTTGGGCTAGGGTACAGAGAAAGAAAAAGAAAAAATAGTTAGTATTCATATTTACAGTAAATTAATCTCCTTATGTTATTTATTGATTTCGTCCACGAGAACGCTTTCCACTTTCCCAATGCGTTCTCTTCAGAGGAGATTTAGAACCTCTTCGTCAACTTCTCATTGAGTCTATCCACTTTGTCTTTTGTTTTCTTCAATTTCGGTCTATGTTTTTCTTTTTTGATTTGTCCTCTTTGAACTTTTCATGCAACGGATCATCTCATCATCAGCAGCATCATGGGGAAAAGCATCTTCAACCTGCAAAGAGATGCATCCAATGTTATTAGACAAATACTTGAAATTGTAAAAACTTGGTGATGCATCAAGTAAAGTCTCTTCAAAAGATTGCTGAATCGGTGTCTCATCAAAAGTGTAGATACTCAAGTCAAGTTTCTTTCTTTCGAAAGGAACTCTAACTTCGAGTACACATTTCTCAACTTCAGGTTCTTCACTACTTTCCGGGAGATCTGAAGAAAGTTCTTGAACAAACAAAAGCTTTGGCTCAATAGGAGGACGGCTGTCCAGTCGAAAGTTCGACTGCGTAGCCGAATTTTTTAGGCAGTTGCTGTTGAAATTTTTCCAATAAGATATTATGTCTTCATCTTCTTTTTCTGTGATCTCTATTTCTTATATCTTCAGTACTGAGATAGACTTCTCATAATTAGAGAACCACTCAAAATCGTTCTTGATTTTTTATTCTTCATTCTCATATGCTTCGACCTCTTCGAAAAGTTCTTGTGGTTGCCCCAAGATGATTTCCTCCTTTTGCTTTTCATGATCTTGCTCAGTATTACTTGAAAGCAAATTTGCTATTTGGCCCACTTGTACTTCTAGATTCTAAGAGAGGCTTCTCGACTTTTGAATATGGTCTCGGTCTGTCATAAAACTTTTAAGATTTTGATTGAGTTGTTCGAGAGCTCCTTCTAATTTGGACTTTTCCTCTTGAGGATGAAAGTGTTGAGGCTCGAAATCATGATTGCAGTAGTTCCATAGAGGATTTTGATGATCTCCCCAAGTCGGATTGTAGGTGTAGGTCTTAATATAATATTGACAAACAACAATAATATGATTTTCTCCACACCACTCGCATGCTTGCATTGACTCATATCTTTATAAGGACCATTGATAATTGTAATTCATATACCTGAAAATAAAAGAAAAAGAAAGAAATAAAGATAAAGATAAAGATAAAATTTTCAAAGTAAAACTAGAGTCCGCCGATATTGATATTAAAAAGATAAACAATCTCCGTAACGGCGCCAAAAACTTGATGTGGTTCGAATGACAAGTGCATCAATCATTAACAAGTAATATAGAATGAAATAGAGTATCGTCCCACGAGGATTGTTGTTTCAAGTATCAACTAATCTTTCTTAATACTATTTGAATAATCAAATTAGTTGGAAGAGTTATAAATAAACTACTACTAAAACAGTTTGCTTTATATATGATAAGAACTAGGGTAATGATTTCAGTAATTGTAATCAAATAAAATATTATGCTTGTGCTAATTCATTCTACTCATACTAACAATCGAAATTTTCTAACCTAATTAGTATTTTCTCTTGAATAATATCAATTTTCTCTTCTAAATTTAGAATGTACAATCTCTCGATCTAGTAGATTGCTAGTTAGAAGATGCATTAAGTGTGATGGATATTCCTACATGACTGCACAACTCTTACGTCGTTAAAGTTGTTAATCCTAGAGCTTTTGCTATGTTATCTCCTTTCAGACTCTAAACTAGCCTTCTGATTAATTGTGTACACCAATTTAACATAAAGCACAAGATTAACAACTTACATGCAAAAGATTCAAACTTTACAAAGCATGTAGTAGAATTTACACAAAACGCAATATTGTATCATCTACACAATCCCAACATCATGCTCTAGTTATGAAAACTTAGTTCATAACTAAGAAATATATCACATTATAATATTAGAATAGATTATGAAAAAGAATCAAATAAAAAGAAAGGTAAGAGAGTATCAAAAAGATGAAGCCTTAATGAAAAAATTCTCGCTGAAGATGCTATGAGATTTAATGGCTAACAGCAGAATTTTATTTAATTTTTGCTCAAAATAAAAGAGAGATAAAAACTGTATATGCTATAAGAGGCTTGGCGGTATTTATATTGAATAGAGAGCAGTAGAACCTTAGTCGAATATAAAAACCTAGGTATTTAAAATTACACGAAGTACTGAAAAAATTCTATTCACAATCACTGCCATAGTTCGGCCAGTTGGCCGAAAATTCAGCTGGCTGGCCGAACTTCTAGCTGTGATAAAGCTCCGCTTTTTGACTCATGTTGACCTCTGAGTTGGCATTCCTATTGAATGGTGCACGACTGCTTGGCTGAAATATACGGCTGAGTGGTCGAATCTTGGTCCATTTTAGTCCCAGATTTTTATGAAATTTCTGATTTTCATGAAGGCTTTGTTGAGATGTTCCAACTCTGCATCAGATCTCTGGTTCTGCATCTCTTTTGCTCACTTGATATCATTGATTCACCAATTTTTGCTTTTTTTTTTCTAAATCGCTCTCGATCTAAAATCTGCAAAATAATACTAATAAAATACATATATAGCAGTAAATATGGCAAATAATAGGCATAAAAAGTGAAGTAAAACATGTATATAAAACACACACATCACCACGCGCCTAAAATTTTTGACGGGGCACATTACATGTTTTGTTTATCATCTTTCTTCCTTTTTTATATATGAAAAACCTTTTAATTTTTATAAGATGTTGTTAATATAGCTGTATATAGGCATGTGGTATATTGTATCTGGACATGTATAGTTTTCTTATTTTTCTCTCCACATTGTATATATTAATGTAATTGCTTGGTGAATCTGTATACAGAAATTACTCTCTCTAATTATCATGGTATCAGGGTATTCAAAAACCCCAACACTAACCCATCCGCCTCTCTTCTTCTCAAGCATGATCTTATCATCGCTGCCCGTATGGCACTGCGACCTCCTCTGCGTCGCCAATCCAGCCCTTGTCATCGCCCTCACGTTGCCATCCTAATCTCGTCGAAGATCTCATGTCGCCATCAAAATTTTCTACAACTTCCTTGATCTCGATCTTATGTTCTAGATCTCACGCTCTAAATCTCGTCAAAGAGCAGTCCTGATCTCGACCTCGCACCGTCAATCTCAGATCTCACCGCCACTCACGTTGACTCACTCCAACACCAACGTCTCAACACCCAGCATCCCGATCTTGATCTCGTCTCGATCCTCTCCGACACTATCTCCCAACACGCTACGACACCAACATTCTAAATCTCATCTCTGACACCAGCGTCGCGACACACTCTGACACTAACGTTTCGACACACTCTGACACTAACATCCTCACTCTCGGTTCTGCCCTTTCCAACCTTCCTCTTAAGAGATACGCCTCCTGCTCAGATCTGATGCCTACATCTTATAACCGTGCTCAAGGATCCTCATGGTTAAGAAGTGTTGACCCAAAAGCCCATCATTCTAGTTTTGATGATGACTAACTCATGTAGTTATAGTACTAATGATCTTGTTGTGTTTAAGTTTCAGATATTGGTCAGGATCTTAGTTAATGTTTAGTTTTTTTGAAGCTGACACATGATGATTCAAGAGCTCAAGCTTATAGAACATATCTAGTACTCAAGATGGAGTCTAGTGATTGAGGTTTTACTTGCACACAAAAAATACTGAATTTCAGAGTTTAAGAATAGAATGTGCAAGGTACTCAATACATCACTTTTTATGCCTATTATTTGCCTCATTTAATATTGCATGGGTATTTTGTTAATGTTATTTTACAGATTTTAGGTCAAGACAAATTTGAAGAAAAGAACAAAATTGGCGAATCAATGATGTCAAATGAACAAAAGAGATGCAGAACCAGAGATCTGTGATGCAGAGTTAGAACATCTCAATAAAGCTTTCACGCAAAATCAGAAATTTCACAAAAATCTAGGATTGAAATGGACCAAGAATTCTGCCACCCAACCGTATATTTCGGCTAAGCAACCGTGAACCAGTCAATGAGAATGCCAACTCAGAGGTCAACACGAGTCAAAAAGCGGAGCTTCATTACAGCTGGAAGTTCAGCCAGCCCGCCGAATTTCGGCCAGCTGGCCGAACTATGGCAACAACTGTAGATAGAATTTTCTCGATAATTCGTGTAAATTTAGAAACCTAGGTTTTTATCGATTAGGGTTCTACTGCTCTCTGTTCGATATAAAACACCGCCAAGTCTCTTGTATCATTAGCAGTTTTTATCTCTCTTTTATTTTAGCGAATCTGGGTTTGCGTGCCCAGGTTGAAAATCTGAGTTATCGTATTGTCAGATAATTCATTTGATTCACTAATTGATGTTTTAACCTGCACACAAAATACAGAATTTCAGACTTAGAATAAAGAGTGCAAGTACTCAATACTACCGCGATAGCAAGTGGCTATGCGGGTCGTGATGTTGGTCCCGAAATGATACCAATTGTAGGATCTAAAAATAATCGTCAGCACAACACTAGAACAAAGGATGATTAGCGTTAAATAAATAAACTTGCATAAAAGAAAATTAAATCACATAAAAGAAAGCAAATACGAACACAAGTGATTTATCCTGATTCGGTCCTCTTGACCTACATCCAGTCCCCAAGCCACCCGTTTGAGATTTTTCTTTAACCTTTGATTTTGTACACCCAAAATCAACACCTTGTATACCACTTGACAAATCCCCTTTACCAAATGTATACAACTCTTCTTACAACCAAGAAGACCACAACACCTTATATAACCTCTCTTCAACTCGAAGACGCTTATGTACAATCTTTCTCTTTGAGTGAATACAATCAATCCTATAAGCCTTGAATTTGTATGGGATCGTGAACAAGGGCTCTTATAGGTGGACTCTCAGAAATCTTGACTAAAGGATAGGAATTTGAGTGAAGAATTGAAAGTAGAAACAGTTTTTTGAAAAACAGATTTCTGAACAAAGTTTTTGGGTAGAAAACTATTGATTTGAATTGGTATCTTTAGTCTAGGATAACATCTCTATTTATAGCTGAAATCTATAGTCAGGTAGTTATCAGGACAAATTTGAATATTGAAACGTTGGATAAAACACCAGAAATCAGAAACTGTCTAATAGTCAGAAACTGCTATTAGTCGACTAGGGTCTATGGGTTAGTCAACTATAAGAACAATTTTTGCCATGGTTAGTCGACTAATATAGAAGGCAAGTTGACTATATCAAGACTGATACAGATAACAAGTTTCTGATAACTGAACTTAGTCGACCCTCAGAAGAGATTAGTCGACTACAACTAATATTAGTTGTCTAGGAAAAGTATAAGTCGACTACATATTGTATGCAGAACAGAAACAGAGAGTTGGTATCTTTTCAGGACAAAGGTTTAGTCAACTACATAAAATATCAAGTCGACTATAAGATGTATAAGTCGACCAATCAAGAGTGTAAGTCGACTAATAAGGCTTATGATGTGTGTGTGTTCAAGGCTTTTAACATTCTAATAAACAATACAATACATATCCATAACCATTATCCTTGGGAAGTCTTAAGAACTCTTGTATAAGCTTGTGAGATAGAGCTCTAATGAAATGAATTCACAAATGTATCATCAGAATCAAGTTCCAACACGTGATCAACAAGGAGGGACTAGCGATGGAAGTTTTTTTTAGCAAGTTCTCTTTTTAAGTTACATTCAACGTTAAAGATCTTCTTTTAGTACTTTAAAAGAAAAAGGAAAAATAAATTTAAGTCAAGTTAGGAAGAAAGTAGTAGATTGAGATGATGGAGAAAATAGAAAATGGATATATACAAAGAAATTAAAAAAGTGATAAAAGAGTTGGGTGTTGATGGTGTTGGTGATCTAAACTAAAGAATTAAAAGAAAGACAACTAAAGCCTAAAAAACTTACTTACCTCTTCGCCGCCTGCTTACCTTTGACCCTTATCGATGATGTACCTTTGTTTGAAGGCGAGCGAAGTATGACAAATAGGATCTTCCCCATTCCGATTTACAATATGAAATGAAGGGGCAATCTACACTACCATGAAATTGGATATCCATCACCATAAGCCATCAACGGTACTTGCAAAGGTAAGGCAACTTCGAGGCAATCGGATTCATTTGGATTCACAAATATAGAAGAGGGAAGCAAATGAAAATAAGAATAGAAAAGAAAAGAAAAGAAAACTTCGATTCGATTCAAATAACAATGAAAGAAAAAATTACTTACATTGTTGGCCCAAAAGGTTACACTCTCTATTTCTTTAAGTTTTGATGATAACAGAACACATAGAAGTTATTTGGTACTAATAAGTTGTTTAGAATGAGTTTTAGGTTTGTACTAGTCATGATGGCCTTATTAAGCATATTGCAAGGATAATGGCACTAAAAGGCAAATGACGCAAGAGGACGTTTTCATAGGAGAGAAGGCTCTAGCTCGGCAACGCGGTTCAGAGACACCTTCCTATAAAGTTTTTATATTTTTAGTTTGTTAAATAATAGTATATACGTTTGAAGCTCAAATACACACATAAATTCAATATGTTTGGTTTTTGATTTAATCGGTTTTGGATTTCAAGCACATATATCGGGTTTGATTTGAACCAGTTTTAGTTCTGTTGATCTGCTTGACACCCTTTTATAGTTATTATCATAAATTTTTATTCTTATATTCAAATAACATGATTTAACTTGCATTTCAAAGATAACTTTCAGATCTAAATTTCTTATTCAATAATCATTTTCATATTCAAATTTTAAAGATGTCAAATATTTGGTTGAACTCTGTTCTTGTTCTGAAAATAGCTTACAGTTTCTGTTTTGACACCTGTCAGTGTTTTATTAATAACTTTTTATTAAAAAATGATATTGAGTTGATTTTAGTGGAATTAAAACGATGATTTAAAGAGATACAAATTATTCCTATATACCTAATTCTGAATTCAGACGTTTACAGCCTGAAAAATGTACTCAAAGTTGACCAATCTGCCAGATTGACAGTAATGGCTAATTTTCTGGAGGCTGATTTTAACATGTTTTCAAAATGTGTTTAAGTTTAAATAAAACGTGGTTAGCTGTATTAGAGAGTCAATTTCTTCCTCTTATATTCAGATAAAACTTTTCTATGTTTACTCTTCCTAAATCCTATATAAAGGGTCATTAGGGTAGAGGTTTTTACAACAACAAATTCAAAGATTAAAAGTTTTGAGTTTTCTTGAGAAAGAGCTTTGTTTAAGTTTTGGGCTATTATTTTCAAAAGTTTTCTGAAAGTTTTTGGTTCTTAAAATCTCTCTTCTATTTTTATATCACTTACAAAACCTTGAGCTTCAATCTTATATATTATTCTCTAGGGTTTTGTAAAGAAAATTTTCAAGAGAGAGTTGAAAAACACCTAGAGGGGGGGGGGAGGGGTGAATAGGTGTAAGTGCTAATCTAGGAACTAAATGTGCTAAATGCGGAAGCTAATGCAAATTATTGCAACACACTTAGTACAATCAACAAGTGTAGCCGAATCCCCGTGAAGGGCTCTGGACTAACTCCTCTTGATTCCCCTTGAATGGGTTGAGGTGCTATGTGAAGCTCTTGTTGATTAAGTAAAAGTGAGGCACACACAAACAACCAAGCATATACAAGATATAGCAATATGAAATATGCAAGGCACAATGCAAGTAATGTATGATATGAATGAGGTATGATGCTTTGCACAAATAAATGAGAGAGAGTTGAGAGATATTGGATCAAACGCAAACACACGGATATGTTTCGAGGTTCGAGCCCCTAGCTCTACATCCCCGCCTACACCACCGTGTAGGATTTCCAATCCACTATAGGAGTACCGAACTCCTCTCTCAATGCCACCGAGGCAATACAACCACAATCCACCTCTACCGAAGAGGGATAAGGCCCGTAGCCAATACAACTCAAACACAATCACCTCTACCGAAGAGGGATCCAAACACCACTCCGATCAACCTCTACCAAAGAGGGATACACAAATAAGGAGGGTTTACAACTTAGAGGCTCAACAACCTCAAACAATCTCTTTTCTTTTCTCTTTTTCCATAAAACAAAGGATCCTAATAGATTTGGATAGATGATAGCTCAAGTGTGGAAACAAAGTGTTTTTGAAAACAAGCAGCAAAGAAAAACTAATTGGGAAATCTCTTGTGGATGATAGAAAATGAAAACCAATACAATATCCCAAAACCTAGTTCTCTTTGATTTTCCAAAAACCCAAAACGACAAAGATGAAATCTTTTTAGCTCAAAAACTCTTTTCAAAAACTTGTTTAAAACACTGAAGAAGTCAGGAATTTTTAGCTCTAAAAATCTTAGTGAAAATCTCAAACAAATGGGGTATTTATAGCCCCATCAGAAAACTAGCCGTTAGGCTGATGTGGCAGCCTGACAGGCTGACGGTCGACCTGCCCGGTCGACCGCCAACGGTCAGAATTGTGACCGTTGGACAACCACGGTCGACCGGCACGGTCGACCCAAACAAATAGAGAGCACTGCTCTCAGTCCCGGTCGACCGCCCGGGTCGACCGTCCCAGAGCTGACAAACGTGCACAGATCTGTGCACGTTGGTCGACCGACTTCATCCCAAGTCGACTAATAAACTGACTTAGTCGACTGGTTGAAACCTGGAACAGAAAACTGGGTCAGAAAAACAGTTTAAAAATATTTTGAAAAATCTTTTAAGTCTTCTAAAAAATCCACAAAACTTATTTTAACATTTTATATTCAAACACAAACTTGTGATAAAAATTTCAAGACATATATCAATCATATCAATTCATTTTTGAGTCTTGCAAATTTTATCAAAAACAAAACTTGTATTTTATCAAACTTGGATTTTTCCAAAACATGAATAGGATAGTCAAAATAAGTTTGTTTAAGATATGAAGCATGTATGTATATTGAACACATCTAATATACATAAAAAAAAACCATGTAAACTTGTTTTGATCAGTCATTCATGAAAACCAATTCCAAACCATGAAAACGTGTGTGTTTGTGCACTTGAGCATATCAACTATACTAAGCTTTACAAATGGATCTAAACACACTAGACTATGGATACCTAAGTCTTCTTGATGATCTTCATCTTCAAGGCGACTCGATCCACAAACACCGTGATCCATGAGCTAGGCAAGGTATGATTTTGATGCTTTGGCCCTGGAATCACCATGAAAAGCTTCTAAACTCTTTGTTGAAGCTAATCACCAACTAATATCTTGGTTAATGATCTGAAACTTAAACAACACAAGATTATTAGTAAACATAACTACATGAGTTAATCATCATCAAAACTAGGGTGGAATGCCTTTGGGCCAACAATCTCCCCCTTTTTGATGATGACAAAACTCATGGAGTTATATATGCATGCATTAAAGTTAAGCTTCAAAGAAGCTCCCCCTTAACTCATACATAAACAAATAAACAAAAGATATACAATGAATGTACATAAACTTGTATGCATCAACATGCATAAACACATAAACATATTCTAGAAGCTCTAGATACCAATTAAATTAATAAAACATTAACAAAAACACTAGATACTCTAGATACCAATAAACTTAATATATGCAAAAACATAAGTATGTATATAAAAAATATGTACCAATCATGCATAGAATAATTTGTGTTTTATATGCATGTTAAATTCTCAAATAATTCTCCCCCTTTTTGTCAATCATCAACAAAGGGGTAAACAATCAAAACAATAAATGAGGGGTAAAAATCTTTCTCCCCCTTTTTGTCAATCAAAACAATACAAACAATGTTCTCCCCCTTTTTGTCTAAAACAAAACAAGGTCAATAAGGGGTGACAATAAAAACATGATATCAATAGAAAAATATGTCAATGAAGCATCTTGATATCAATTGAAAATAAACAAAGATCAATAAATGTTATATGCTATATACATTCATGAAGAAGAAGACGCTAAGTTAGCTTCCCTACACATATGCATTACATGAAGGAGGGATGTTAAGCCCTAATTCACATAACACACATTATGTAATGCATAAGAGGAGATGTGAAGCTCCCCCTACACACGTGTACCACATAAAAAAGAGATGTTAATCTCTTCAATACAAGATACACTCATCATGAATTTATATGTAGAAGAGATGTTAAGCTCTCCTTGCATATAGTCAATATAAATCAAAACTTTTGTATTTTTCTTTAAACAAAATTTTAGATACCAATTTAAAACACAAGACATCTTGATATCAAAAGATAGTATTTTTCTTTTAAGAATATGATATCAATTTAAACTTTTTATTTTCTATCATAAAGTACGGGAGTGGAAATACAAATACCAATTGAAATATGAAAATCGAATTTTCTCTCCCTTTATGAAATACAAACAAAACACATGCATAGGCTTGAAATAGGATACCAATTGAAAACTAAATCAATTGAAATGAAGTTGAAGCTCAAGCTCTAGCATAAACAAAATTTGTGCTTAAGATATAGAAATATAATAGCACAAATAAAACAAGTATATGTGTATAAAATAGAATGAGTACCAATCACTAATAGATGATACCAATTGAAAGTATACATACACAAACACATATGAGTATACAAAAGAATCAAATTGATACGAATTGAGAGAGTTCAATGATATCAATTGACATAACAATAAAAGCATGGTATAACTCATATAACTAATCCACCCATCTCATGCACAAGTTTTAAAAAGATTTTCAATATAAACATACAAGGCATGGACTCCCATCCAACCTCCCGTTAAGGGTAGGGGTTTTCAAAAATAGATTTGAAAATAAGCTTAGTTTGAAAAACTCTACCATATGAAGAATAACGTAACTAGTTAAATGGAAAATCTTTTAAACTAGTACGAAATCCTTCAAGTAAGGAATAAAACAAAATCATTTTTCATGAAACATGATCATGAAAATATACAATTTAGCTCAATATTCCTTTAAAACAAGAAAACATCAAAACATCAAAACTTATTTAATCTTCAAGGTATATGTATGTCCTATACAAATTAAAGTATACATACATATCCAAACACAACAAGTCCACAACGATATATGCATTAAGGCACGTGGCTCAAAAGGATGTATATGTATAACAATAATTTGGATAAAATGGACATATACATGAAGTTAAACAAACAAATACGAAATCAAGAAAAACTAAATTTTCACCAAAACAAATTTCATTTCAAGGTATATGTATGAATTGTCAACACAATAAGTATACATACATATCCCTAAACACAATTGAGTACATATATAGATTTGTATGAAAGGCAAATGACTCAAGGGGTATACATGTATATCTTAAAGTTTGGTAATACAAACATATACATGAAGTGAAACACACAATCATAAAACAAATCCAAAAATAGGAATACAAGTTTAAAATGTATGAATCATCAAAACTAGACTATACTAGTACATCTAATGGGTTCAAATAAGCAATCAAGCCCAAACATATATAGATTTATTTGTGGCCCACTATATGCACAAGTATATACCTAGTTTTAGTGAAAACTAACATCTAAACATGTAATCAAGACATGAAGCAAAAAAAATATAAAAATCATCATGATAAACAAAAACATGATTATTATGCAAATTCACATGTATTAGATTCATGATGTACATTATAGCTTAAACAAAAGTGAGAACACTAAGTATGGGTTCATATAAGCATGTGTGTCTCAAATACTATACATGTATGTCAAGGATCTAATAAACATGGTATTTACATACTAATGAAACATGCTATAAAACATCAAAACATGCTATGAAAGATAAACATGAAAAGCATGTAAACAATAAATAAGGAGTTAGAGATTCGATACCAAAACCAATGAGGGCACCGCTCTAGTTCTCCAAACCAAGGTGGTCTTCCCACCAAACTTCCCTTGAAAGTGATGCATCCATATGATTTTCATGAAGCTTGGAACGCATCCACTCCAGGGTGCCTCTACTCTCACGTCATGTGAGAGCCCACACCTACATCAAAAACTCTAGTGGTGGTCTTTGGTACCCATATCTTATTGGGTCCATGGGGGTTAGTACCTTCTCTAACCCAAATAAAATTCTTTGCTAAATTTGAAGTATGTAATCTATCAAAGTAAAATTTAGCAAGGTGGCCCTTACGTCCACAATGTGTACAAGTGTACACATGAGCATACATAGTGTGATGGTGTCCGTGAGGAGCATGTGTATGCCGTGGAGGAATGCATAAAGGATGGAACTTGTTTCTTTCGAACTAAGATTTTCAAACGTGAGTGGTTTCATGGCACATTGGCTCATAGTGGAGCCCAAACAATCAACCTTCTTCTTAAGCAAACAAATATCATCATTAATCTTAGAAGAAGAAGTGGAGTATGCAATGGGTGAAGTGTGTGATACTATCCTAGCATGGCAAACATATGCATCAATTTTATTTTGTAAAACAACATTTTTCTTTAAACACACATCTAAATCATTTGAAATGGAAATAATTTTTTTTCAAAGCAACATTCTCCTTTAAAACAAAATCAACTTTTGAAGACAAATTTTCATTTTTCTTCAAAATAACATGGCAATCATTTTTAGATTTTAAAAACTCATTTTCTTTAAGTGCAAGTTCTAATTGAGATCTCAATGAATCCCTTTCATTATAGACCTCAACCTTCTCTTACAAAACATTGTTAAGTTTAGAAGACAATTTTTCATTTTCTTTATTTAAAGCAAAGGTCTTCTTTTTCAACAAATTATATTTTTCAATTAATTTTTCACACACAATATGTAGTTCTTCATTCGAAGCATGGGGATCAACATAATCATTTAAAGAACTAGCACAATCATCATTATCTAAGTGGGGTTCCGAATGTACCTCAAGGGAGTCATTCCCTTGGATCATCAAGCATTGTGAGTCGGACTCTCCACTAGATTCCTCTTCTTGTTGGATAGGCGTTTGAAGCTTGGAGGTGGTGGTTGTTATCAACATGTTTCACACTGCAAATGTGAAATCAAAGTTAGAAGCAAGCATAAGATAATCTTTAGGAAGTGTGCTTCTAATGGCCTCAAGGGCTTGTGCATTGGCCCCTATATGATTGCGATCACCAAGATAACATCTCTTGGTAGCCGCAAGAAAAACATGCAAACCTAGGGTCTTTAGGTATGAGGACATCCTATACTTCCAAACAACAATGTTGGAAGGATCAAAGCTAGGTGGGGTCATGAAGTCCATGGTAAACTATATGAGTGTGCAAACACGCAAATGCAAACAAGATTAGCAAACAAATGGATCTTACTCCTAGGATGTTAAGCCTAAGTATCAGGAGCACTAGCTCTGATACCAATTGAAAAACGCCTAGAGGGGGGGGGTGAATAGGTGTAAGTGCTAATCTAGGAACTAAATGCGCTAAATGCGAAAGCTAATGCAAATTATTGCAACACACTTAGTACAATCAACAAGTGTAGCCGAATTCCTCGTGAAGGGCTCTGAACTAACTCCTCTTGATTCCCCTTGAATGGGTTGAGGTGCTATGTGAAGCTCTTGTTGATTAAGTACAAGTGAGGCACACACAAACAACCAAGCATATACAAGATATAGCAATATGAAATATGCAAGGCACAATGCAAGCAATGTATGATATGAATGAGGTATGATGCTTTGCACAAATAAATGAGAGAGAGTTGAGAGATATTGGATCAAATGCAAACACACGGATATGTTTCGAGGTTCGAGCCCCTAGCTCTACATCCCCGCCTACACCACCGTGTAGGATTTCCAATCCACTATAGGAGTACCGAACTCCTCTCTCAATGCCACCGAGGCAATACAACCACAATCCACCTCTACCGAAGAGGGATAAGGCCCGTAGCCAATACAAATCAAACACAATCACCTCTACCGAAGAGGGATCCAAACACCACTCCGATCAACCTCTACCAAAGAAGGATACACAAATAAGGAGGGTTTACAACTTAGAGGCTCAACAACCTCAAACAATCTCTTTTCTTTTCTCTTTTTCCACAAAATAAAGGATCCTAATAGATTTGGATAGATGATAGCTCAAGTGTGGAAACAAAGTGTTTTTGGAAACAAGCAACAAAGAAAAACTAATTGGGAAATCTCTTGTAAATGATAGAAAATGAAAACCAATACAATATCCCAAAACCTAGTTCTCTTTGATTTTCCAAAAACCCAAAACGACAAAGATGAAATCTTTTTAGCTCAAAAACTCTTTTCAAAAACTTGTTTAAAACACTGAAGAACTTAGGAATTTTTAGCTCTAAAAATCTTAGTGAAAACCTCAAACAAATGGGGTATTTATAGCCCCATCAGAAAACTAGCCGTTAGGCTGATGTGGCAGCCTGACAGGCTGACGGTCGACCGGCCCGGTCGACCGCCAACGGTCAGAATTGTGACCGTTGGGCAACCACGGTCGACCGGCACGGTCGACCCAAACAAACAGAGAGCACTGCTCTCAGTCCCGGTCGACCGCCCGGGTCGACCGTCCCAGAGCTGCCAAACGTGCACAGATCTGTGCACGTCGGTCGACCGGCCCGGTCGATCGACTTCATCCCAAGTCGACTAATAAACTGACTTAGTCGACTGGTTGAAGCCTGGAACAGAAAACTGGGTTAGAAAAACAGTTTAAAAATATTTTAAAAAATCTTTTAAGTCTTCTAAAAAATTATCAAAACTTGTTTTAACATTTTATATTGAAACACAAACTTGTGATAAAAATTTCAAGACATATATCAATCATATCATTCATTTTTGAGTCTTGTAAATTTTATCAAAAACAAAACTTGTATTTTATCAAACTTGGATTTTTCCAAAACATGAATAGGATAGTCAAAATAAGTTTGTTTAAGATATGAAGCATGTATGTATATTGAACACATCTAATATACATAAAAAAAAAAATCATGTAAACTTGTTTTGATCAATCATTCATGAAAACCAATTCCAAACCATGAAAACGTGTGTGTTTGTGCACTTGAGCATATCAACTATACTAAGCTTTATAAATGGATCTAAACACACTAGACTATGGATACCTAAGTCTTCTTGATGATCTTCATCTTCAAGGCGACTCGATCCACAAACACCGTGATCCATGAGCTAGGCAAGGTATGATCTTGATGCTTTGGCCCTGAAATCACTATGAAAAGCTTCTAAACTCCTTGTTGAAGCTAATCACAAACTCATATCTTGGTTAATGATCTGAAACTTAAACAACACAAGATTATTAGTAAACATAACTACATGAGTTAATCATCATCAAAAGTAGGGTGGAAGGCCTTTGGGCCAACAAGAGTTTGTGGTCTTTTGATCATCCAGTGATTATTGTATTTGTGGCTCCACTACCTCTGGACTAGAGGAGTGTGTTGAGGAGTTGGGTACTCCCTAGTGGTTGTAATCCTTTGTGGAAGTTATAGTGGGTGGAAATCCTTCTGGGTGAAGGCGGGGACGTAGAGCTGGGTGCTCGAACCTCGAAACAAATCTCTGTGTTTGCGATTGGTTTACTTGCTTCATTTACTTGCTTTATATTCATTGCTATATTTACTTGCTTCATATTCATTGCTATATTGTCGATCAATACTCACACAATAAGATTGCATTGCGCACCTCAAACTCTTATCTAGAGGAATCACGAGGAAGGAGTTCAGAGCCCTTCACGGGGTATTCGGCTTCTAGTCTTGTTTCGGGTGATCGTTGCATCATCTCATTTTTTTAAATTTGTGCATTGATTAGCATTATCACCTTTCACCCTCCCTCTAGGTGATTTCAAAAATCACTTACACCGGTGTCACCTCAGTACAAGCTTGTTCTCATTCCTCTATGAAAGTTTCATCTCCTCTCAGTTACATAAAGAAAATAAAAATTACATAAAAGAAAACTAAAAACCTATTCTACTCTCTGCTTGGTCTTCCCCTTTGCCTTTGAGATTACAGATATTTATAGGAGAAATGCAGAGGTTAGAGGAGTATGAAGATAGGAGAAACTGGATATTTCTGAATTTGAATCCTCCCCTTATCTCCAAACTTAATTTGATGTGGATATTCAGTTCTGATCTGCAGCTTGTTGGCATGTTGATTGCTGAATAAAACTTATCAAATTACAGAATTACAACAAATGATCAACTTAAGCGTTGTAATCCTTTAAGTCTTATTTCTGGATCATCTTGAATAATTAGATTTGAATTTTGGTAGCGAAAGTTATGATTCAAATACTAAAATATATCCAGTCAGAATCTGAGTAAAATTTGCTTCATCTCATCCGTTAATCTTCTCTCTATCCATTTATCCCTTTGGATTTGGACTCTGTATTTGACGTTATCCTCGGTTGATCTTTAGATTTAACCACTTGATTCACTAAAAATTGAATTTAACCAATTGGATTTTGGATCATCCTTCTCTAACCAAATAGATCTAGTTAAATCTGAATTTAACTTATATTTATTTGGTTTTATGCTCTTTCTCTCCTCCATGATTATCTTCTACAAAATAGACATTTAAGATAAGGAATTTAGCAGATTTATTATATGATAAATGTGAAAATGTAATAAAAAAATTCAATAAATGTGTGCAATCACACCCCCACACCTATCTTTTGCTTGTCCTCGAGCAAAACAACAAAACTAAATCAAAGATTATTAGACCACTTTCATGGTTCACGCGATTGCACTGAGCATGTGCAACAAGTCGTTAAACTTCTAGGTTCCCCCTCGAGGATGAGTTTTGTCTCGTGAGGGTTTTCAATGAATTACACCCACAAAATCTATAAAGAAAGAGAAACAAAGTGTTAGTATTTTGAAAATACATTTTGAAAGAAAGGAATATTTGAAGTATTATTGTAAGAATTAAGTAATCTATAAGTTATAGAAAACCGAATTTTTCATTCCTAAACTTAGTCTCTATTGAAAAATTTGTTTTTTAAAGTAAGGTGTCAAATTGTACTTCTCATCTAGTCTATTGCTTTATCCTAAGTTATATGCACCTTCGTGACCGTGAAAATTTTGACCAAGGGTTCTTTAACTTTAACTTTTATGCCTTATTTATTTAGTTTATATAATTAATTTTTTTAAAATTTTTGGTGGTATTATTCCTTAGTTCTATTAGGCTTTCTAATTTGCTTATGTAACGAGCCTTTAATCGGTGACTCCTAAACTAAACGGTCTTAAGGTACCGGGTGAGAAAACACCCCAAGGACTTAGGATTCGAGCAAGCAAGGCCACAAAACTAAGGATTTTATTATATGAACCGCTTTTAGGCGTGAATACTTATGCTTTATGAGACACAAATACCCAGCTTAATAAGAGGATATATATATATCTTCTTTTTTTTTTTTTCAAACTTATCTAATCTTTTTTGCATAAATACCAAGACTTGCTTAGGCCAAAGCATCTAGTTAATTAATAATTAGATTTGTTTATTTTTCATAGGAATACATATATTTTTTTATAAGGCATAAGAATCTTTGTTTTTAAACCCTAAGTGTGTAAGTGTATAAAGTGCGTATATTTCATCAAGGCAAACATCAAGACTAAATTACTTTGACAAATTATCATCCTAACCCTAAAAGTCAAACAAATAATCTTATTTTGATCAAGTAAAAGAAATCCTAATTATGATTCTCCTATTCCTTAAAATTGACTTAATTTCTTATAAAAAAATATGTCAAAATATTGTTTCTATTTTCAAAAAGCTTTTAAAAGTAAAGAAAATGTTAACTTTTTTCTTTTTTTAATAAAAAGGAAAACCTAAGTTATGTTAGAACCCATCCCCACACCTATCTCCTGCTTTGTCCTCAATGTATGAATTAATGCATAGATACATGAAAAAGAAGAAAGGGAAGGAAAATATTATCTTAAGGTAGTGGTTTAGGTGGTGATCTAATTGGTTAATGAAATGCGGCCCAATCTAATTTGCGTGGAGTTTAGAGGAACCCACCAGAAATCTCTCTAATATAACCCACTAAAATGATGGATATATGAATGATTTTTATTAAGAATTTACCCCATCTAATTTCCAAATTTCACAAATAATTTCGGAGTCAATTTTATTAACACTTTTATGTAAGTACACCTAGAGGGGGGTGAATAGGTGTATGGCTAATATAATGACAAATAATACGGAATTAAAAATAAATTGCAACACACTTAGTATAACTAAAGAGTGTAGCTGAATTCCCGTGAATGGCTCTGGTCTACCTCCTCTAAATTCCTCTAAATAAGAGTTGAGGTGCTATTTGAAGCTCTCTTGGTTGAACTCAAGTATGAGCACACACAAACAATACCAAGCATATAAGTATGAATGAACAATATGAAATGATGCAAGGCACAATATAAGAGAGAGAGTTAGAGATGGATCAAACGCTAACACAAAGATATGTTTCGAGGTTCGAGCCACTGCTCTACGTCCCCGCCTTCACACAGAAGGATTTTCACTATATCGTCCACATAGGATTTCTCACACGAGGAATCTTCACTGAGGATTTGGGTAATACAAACCGGGGTACACAACTTCTCTCTCAAATACTAACAACCTCTACACACGAGGCTAGGCACAAAGCCAACAAAAGATCAACCTCTCACTAGAGGGATACCAACAAACTCAATCACCTCTATACTTAGAGGGATACCAACAACCCAATTGCACAACCTCCTCTACACTTTAGAGGGAAAGGCACAAAGCCAAAGGAAAGGAAAGGGTTTACAACACTTAGTGCTTTCAACAAACCACAAACCAATTTTCTCACTAAACAAGATCCTAATAGATAGGTTAGATATAATAGCTCAAGTGTGAGAATATAAAGAGTTTGAAAATCAAAATCACAAAGAAAAACTCTTAGGAAAAACTCTAGATTGAAATATAAATGAAGATTAAAACAACTCCCAAAGACTTCTCCTTTTCTTGATTTTCCAACCCTTTAAAAACAAATAAAGATCAAATCTTTTGGCACAAAAACTCTTTTAAAAACTTACTAAAAGATAGAAAATTTTTCACTTGAAATTCACTTTAAAAATCAGCTCAAATGAGGGGTATTTATAGCCCCAAACAGAATCTTCCTGTTGGCAGCAGCAAAGGGCAAATTTGCCCTTCCAGTTGACCGCCCGGTCGACCAGCCAACGATCATTTTTATGACCGTTGTGACACCGGTCGACCGCCCATTCGACCTGGCCTAGAACCAGAGAGCAATGGCTCTCTGGCCGGTCGACCGCCCGGTCGACCGGAGCTGGATACAGAGAGAAGCAGCTCTCTGCCGGTCGATTGCCCGGTCGACCGAGGCCATTTCCAGAGAGCAGAGCTCTCTGGACCGTTGACCGGGCGGTCGACTGGCCCACCAGCCTAGGCTTGCATGCACGCTTGTGCACATCGGTCGACCGGACCGGTCGACCGATTTCTGCAGCGGTCGACCGGCAGAAGGCCAGGTCCAGGTATTAAGGGATGTAAAAACTTAGTTATTTGCCTTCTAAAAAATCCCATAAAATACACATAAATTCCACAAAATAAGTTCTTATTATATCTTTTAAATTCAAATATGTGTGACAAAAATTCAACACATATTATAAACTATTTGAACCATTTTTGTGATATAGAATTTAGGTTTTAAACCAAAATCTGTATTTTCCCAAAACCTAACTTTGAAATGGAAATCCAATTTTTTCAAAACACATGTAAATACAAAAACATGATATTTAAACAACTTAGAAGCATATTGTATATGGATAGAATCCAATATACATGTAAAGAATTATATCTATATTTTTGACATGAAATCCAATATTGGTTAAACTAAAAACTAAAAACAAATAAACTGAAAACTTGTGTGTGTATATGAACTTGAGCATATCAACACTATCTAATCTTTACACAAGATCTAAACATACTATACTAAACAAACTGAGGTCTTCTTGTAGAACTCCTTCTCCAAGTCTACTCGATCCAAACGCGATCCAACGAGCTTGACTCAACCAAGTACTAGATGCGATCTTGACGCTCGAGCTCTCGAATTAACATGTGAAAGCTCCAAAACTCCTTTGTTGAAACTAATCACCTACTAATATCTTGATCAAATATCTGAAACTAAATATCACAAGATTATTAGTAAATAATAACTACATGAGTTAATCATCATTAAAACTAGAGTGAAGGGCCTCTGGGCCAACAATCTCTCCATTTTGATGATAACAAAACTCATGGAGTTATATATGCATGGATTAAAGTTAAGCTTCATAGAAGCTCCCCCCTAACTCATGCATAGCAATAAACATAAAGATATGCAAATGAATGCTCAACATAAACATGCATAAACATGCATAATAAACATGTTCTGGTAGCAATTGCTCTTCTACCAATTGTAAAAGTAAACAAACCAATTGCTCTTATATCAATTGTAAAAGAAAACAATTGCTCTTATACCAATTGTAAAATATGCAAAATAAATGCTCTTATACCAATTATAAAAATAATGAAATAAACATGCTCTTGATATCAATTGTAAAAGTAAACAAAAGGTAATAAACTTGCATATAGACAACATGCATATAAACTCCAAACAATCTCTCCCCTTTTTTGTCAAATCATCAACAAAGGGGCACAAAATGAACTCAAAAGAAAGTTTCTTCTTTTTGTCAAAACAAACATATAAGCGATATAGATCAAAACATTATGAAACCAAATTATGATACCAATAGAAAATGAGACAATGTATGTTATAGATACAAATGAAACAAATATATATTGTAAATCTTGATACCAATTGTAAGAATATATATATATATATATATATATATATATATATATATATATATATATATATATATATATATATATGTTGCAAGTATTGATACCAAATGAAAGTAAATACCAAAATTTTTAGGTAAATATAACTCATTTCAATATCGATACTAATATAACATGAAGCATGATACCAATTGAAAAATATAAACCAATCTTTTTGGTCAAACACTAAAATCATTTTATAATAGAGATACCAAATATAGAATAATATCAATTTTAAGATTCTTGATACCAATATTGAAAATGTTAGCATATATCAAAAAATATTTTTCATTAGGAATGTAGGATATCAATTGAAAAACAAGATATCAATTGAAAAATATCATTTTCAACATAAAGAGTGAAAGTAAGATTCCAATTGTAAACAAAACCAATTGAAAGTAAAACATGAAGTTTTCTCCCCTTTATGAAATACTAATGAAAACGATGCATAAGCTTGTATAAGATATCAATTGAAAAATAATTGTCATTAAGGATAAAATCAAGCTTAGCATAATAAATTTGTGCTCTAAGATATGAAGATATAATAAGCTCAATCAAAATACATATATATGTATGAAAGCGTAAATACCAATCAAAATGATACTATTTGAAGTTGAAGCATACATATATAGAAACAAATATGAGTATACAAAATAAATGTCAATTGTGATACCAATTGAAAATACAATGAAGATCAAGTGTATAACTCATAAAGACCTCCCTTTCATGCACATGTTAAAATAGATTTTCAATATGAGCATACAAGGCATGGTCACCCATCCAACCACCCATTGATGGAAGGGGTTTTCAAAACTAGGATTTGAAAATAATTTTGACAAGTTTGAAAACTCTTCTAAAGTGAAGAAATACGCAACTAGTTTTATGATAAACTTGAAAAACTAGTACGAAATCTTTCAAGTAAGGAATAAAAAAAGAATATATCTATAAAAATATGAAAATTACACAATCATCAGCACTCAAAGTCCATATAGCACATAGAAAGCTCATGAAAACAAAAATCATGAGTAAACATCAAATAATGTGAGTGTACAAAGTCATGAAATCAAAAAAATCATGGAATGAGGCACTTAAGCTCAATATGAATTTTCTTTATCAAAATCATCAAAACTATATCTACTTTAAGGTATATGTATGTTTAATCTAAATTAGAAGTATACATACATATCCAAACATAAATGAGTCCACAAAGAATTTTGCATAAAAGGCAAATGACTCAAGGGTATACATGTATATCCAATAATTTTGGTAAAATTAACATATACATGTTAAAATATATTATCATAAGAAAAACATGTCCAAAAATAGGGAATACAAGTTGAAATGCATTAATCATCAAAACTAGGCTATACTAGTTTATCTAATGAGTACAAATGAGTAATTAAGCATAAACATATAATAATTTATTTGTGGCTCACTAGTTGTACAAGTATATGCACAAGTTTTAATGAAAGTTACATCTAAACATGTAATCAAAACATGAAGCATAAAACAAAACATAAATCAATATGATCATTAAGTAAATACACATGTCTTAGACTAGGATATACAACATAGCTAAATTAAAGTGAGAACACAATAATATAAATCCATATAGAACATGGGTGTATCTCAAATACCACATATGTATATCACTAATCTAATTATCATGGAATTTAACATAATAATCATGAAAAATCAAAACATGCTATAAATTATCAATATAGAAGCATGTAAATTAAATGGGAGTTAGAGATCGTTACCAAAATCATGAGGGTAAATCTCTAGGTCTCCAAACCAAGGTGGTCCCCCACTAAACTTTCCTTGAAAGTGATGCATCCAAAAGTGTCACCGTTTGGCTTGGAACGCATCCACCTCAAGGCACCATCACCTCTCACGTCATGTGAGAGCTCACACCTACATGAAATAAAATAGGAGTGACTTTTGGTACCCATACCTTATTGGATCCATTGGGGTTAGCACCTTTTCTAACCCAAACAAATTTATTTATAAAATTTACATTATGTATTCTATCATAACAAAACATTGCAAGGTGGCCCTTACGTCCACAATGTGTATAAGTGTACACATTAGCATACCTAGTGTCATGTGTGTGAGCATGAGGAGCACGTGTATGCCGTGTATGGTGTGCATGCATATATGGAACTTGTTTCTTTCGAAACATAGATTCTAACCGTGTGTGGTTCATGGCACATTGGTTCAAAGTGGAGCCCAAACAATCAACGCTCTTCTTTAACATATATATATCATTTTTAATTATAGAAGAAGAGGTGGAGCATAATATGGATGCACTAGAAGGTGAGGCTACACTAGCATGGCAAACATGAAATGATAATTCATTTTTCAAAAATTTATTTTCATTAGAAATCAAATTCAAATCCTTTGAAATAGAAATAATTTTTTTTCAAAGAATCATTTTCTTTTAGAACAAAAACAAGTTTTGAAAATAGAACTTCATTTTTCTTCAAAACTTCATCACAATCATTTTTAATTTTAAGATTTTGTTTTCATTTAAGATCAAGTTGGGATTTCAATGAGTCCCTTTCATTAGAAATTTCAACTTTTTCTTGCAAAGCCAAATCAAGTTTTAAAAACACTTATTTTCTTCTTTTAATGCAAAACTTTTCTTTTTCAAAAGTTTATATTTTCCTAACAACTTTTTACAAACAATAGATAGTTCTTCATTCAATGCATCAGGATCAACATAATCATCACCTGAAGAACTGGCACTATCATCTAGTTGAGTTTCTGAATGTACCTTGAGGGAGTCATTCCTTGGACCATGTAGCCATGTTATTCGGATTCTCCTCCACTATATTCCTCCTCCATATATTTCGTCGTTTGTAGCGCGGAAGAGGTCAAAATGTTCCACACTGCAAAAGCAGAATCACAATGAGAAACTATAGACAAATATTCTTTGCTAAGTGCCTACCTAAGTGCTTCTAGGGCTTGTACATTGGCCTCTATATGCTTGCTATTACCAAGATAGGGTTTCTTAGTAGCGGCAAGGAAAACATGCAAACCTAAGATTTTGAGGTATATGGACATCCTAGCTTTCCAAGCAACAATATTGGAAGTATCATACATGGGAGGAGTCATAAAGTCCATGAGTGAGTGTAAACAAATAAGTGTACAAATGCAAATACTAGATTAGCAAACCAAGATCTCACTCCTAGGTGGTTAAACCTAATATCAGGAGTGTAGGCTCTGATACCAATTGTAAGTACACCTAGAGGGGGGTGAATAAGTTTATGGCTAATCTAATGATAAATAATTCGGAATTAAAAACAAATTGCAATACACATAGTATAACCAAAGAGTGTAGCCGAATTCCCGGTAAAGGGCTCTAGACTATCTCCTTTAAATTTCTCTAAATAAGAGTTGAGGTGCTATTTGAAGCTCTCTTGGTTGAACACAAGTATGGGCACATACAAACAATACTAAGCATATAAGTATGAATGAACAATATGAAATGATGCAAGGCACAATATAAGAGAGAGAGAGAGAAAGAGTTAGAGATAGTGGATCAAACGCAAACACAAAGATATGTTTCGAGATTCGAGCCACTGCACTACGTCCCCGCCTTCACACAGAAGGATTTCACTATATCGTCCACATAGGATTTCCTACACAGGGAACCTCCACTGAGTATTTGGGTAATACAAACCGCGAGTATACAACTCCTTTCTCAAACACCAACAACCTCTACACACGAGGCTAGGCTCAAAGCCAACACAAGATCAACATCTCACTAGAGAGATACCAACAAACTCAATCACCTCTACACTTAGAGGGATACCAACAACCCAATTGCACAACCTCCTCTACACTTTAGAGGGAAAGGCACAAAACCAAAGTAAAGAAAAGGTTTACAACACTTAATGATTTCAACAAACCACAAACCAATTTTCTCACTAAACAAGATTCTAATAGATAGGATAGATATGATACCTCAAGTGTGAGAATATAAAGAGTTTGGAAACCAAAATCATAAAGAAAAACTCCTGGGAAAAACTCTAGATTGAAATATAAATGAAGATCAAAACAACTCTCAAAGACTTCTCCTTTTCTTGATTTTTCCAACCCTTTAAAAACAAATAAAGATCAAATCTTTTGCACAAAAACTCTTTTGAAAACTTGCTGAAAGATAGAAATTTTTTTTCTCGAAATTCTCTTTAAAACTCAAATGAGGGGTATTTATAACCCCAAACAGAATCTGCCCGTTGGCAACAGCAAAGGGCAAATTTGCCCTTCCGGTCCACTGTCCGGTCGACCAGCCAACGGTAATTTTTATGACCGTTGTGCCACCGGTCGACCGTCTAGTCGACCGGGCCTGGAACCAGAGAGCAATGACTCTCTGACCGATCGACCGGAGCTGGATACAGAGAGCAGCAGCTCTTTACCGGTCGACCGGCGCCATTTCTAGAGAGCAAAGCTCTCTGGACCGTCGACTGCCCGGTCGACCGGCCCACCAGCCCAGGCTGGCGTGCACGCTTGTGCACGTCGGTCGACCAGACCGGTCGACCGGCAGAAGGCCAGGTCCAGGTATTAAGGGATGTAAAAACTTGGTTATTTGCCTTCTAAAAAATCTCATAAAATACACATAAATTTCACAAAAATAAGTTCTTATTATATCTTTGAAATACAAATATGTGTGATAAAAATTCAACACATATTATAAACTATTTGAACCATTTTTATGATATAGAATTTAGGCTTTAAATCAAAATCGGTATTTTCTAAAAACCTAACTTTGAAATGGAAATCCGATTTTTTCAAAACACATGTAAATACAAAAATATGATATTTTAAAAACTTAGAAGCATATTGTATATGGATAGAATCCAATATACATGTAAAGAATTATATCTATATTTTTGACATGAAATCTAATATCGGTTAAACCGAAAACCAAAAACCAATAAACTGAAAACTTGTGTGTGTATGTGAAATTGAGTGTATCAATACTATCTAATCTTTACACAAGATCTAAATATACGAAACTTAACAAGCCGAAATATTCTTGTAGAACTCCTTCTCCAAGTCGACTCGATCTAAACGTGATCCAACAAGCTTGACTCCAACTGAGTACTAGATGCGATCTTGACGCTTGAGCTCTTGAATCAATACGTGAAAGCTCCAAAACTCCTTTATTGAAGCTAATCACCTACTAATATCTTGATCAAATATCTAAAACTAAATATCACAAGATTATTAGTAAACAATAACTACATGAGTTAATCATCATCAAAACTAGAGTGAAGGGCCTCTGTGCCAACATCTTGTCCCAAAATAGAGTGTGAAAAGATGGAATGATTGACTTGGACTTAGAAAGTATGGGAACTAATACCGACTCAGAAAAGTAACTTAAGTTAAGTAAAGGTTCAGGAGTCGAGATTGGTCAAGGAAGTGGGTCCAAATCAAGAAGTTGAAACTCAAGTCCACAATCATTTCCCAACAATAGAATGTGACTTGAATTACATTCTTAAGCGATATATTATTGGTTGCCTTATCGAAAGTGAAGATATTCAAATCAAATTTTCCTTTTTTAAAGGGTACTCTAAAATTAGGATCTCTGACATATGCCTTCTCATTAAAATAATCACATTCATTCTTAAATAATTCATTAAGAAACAGAAACTCATTCTCTATGCCTTCACTTTCTTCATCACAATTGTTTTCAACAAAGTTTACCTCAAATGTTTGGTCTCTTATCTTACGAGGTTATTTTTCTAAGTTGAAGACATTGACTTCTCTAGTCATGTCCCTAAAGGTTAATCTCATAGACCCATTCTTATAATTGATAATAGCATTAGCCGTAGTAAGGAATGGGCGCCCTAGGATAACAGAAGTTTGAGCCTTAGAATTAGACACAGGTTGTGTCTCAAGAACTATGAAATCAACTGGGTAGATAAACTCCCCGACCCAGATAAGGACCTCATTAATTTCCCCCTTTGGAACTTTCACAGAATGGTCAGCCAGTTGGATTATGACTCAAGTTGAATTAAGATCGCCCAACCCGAGTTGTTGATAAACTGAGAATGGAAGCAGGTTGATACTTGCTCTTAAGTCAAGAAGTGCATGCGGCCTGTCCTACAGTGCAGGCAATGGTGGGACAACCCAGATCCTTATACTTGACAGGAATCGAACCCGACAGTAGCTCACTAATGTTAGTGGCTAGGAAGACTTTCTTGGGTACATTAGTCTTTCTCTTCTTGGTGCACATGTCCTTAGAAATTTTACATAAGATGGGACTTATTGGATGGTATCAAGGAGTGGCACATTTATCTTCACTTGGTTGAAGATCTCAATTATTTTATCCATGTGTGGATTCTGCTTGTTGTTCTTTAGCCTATTAGGAAATGGTAGTATAAGCTTGTACACCTGACTGGTTGACTTATCTGTTTCAGATTCGTCAGATTTGGAAGGATTAGGACTAGATGAGGTGGATGTTGGAGTGTGATTGTGCTGAATGGGGTTATATGGTGTTGACACTTGATTATCAACTTTCTTTCCCGACCTCAATGTATGAACAACATTACATTGATTTTATGATTGATTCTCAGCCAAATGAGCTTGTTGAGAATTTTTAGGATTCATTATTGAATGACTAGGCAAGGTACCCTTTTGTCTCTCAGTTTGTGGAGTGGCTATTGGCTCATTTGATCCTCTAGCTTCTGTATACTTTGCATGAGAGAATCTTAGTTCTTTATGTATCTTTTCATGTTTCTCTTAAAGTCAGTCATTCTACTTTTTAGTTGAGGATTTTGGAAGGAAGATTGTGGAGCTTGGTTGGAAAAGTTTTGTTGATAGTTTGAAAAGTTAGGTAGATGGTTGGGAGAATTATGATGGAAATTAGAAAAGTTGGGTTGATGTTGGAAGAATTATTGGCATGATGGAAGTGGCTTGTATGATTTGACTGTGAATGGTCATTGTTATTTTGGCTCAATGAGAAATTCGAGTGATTTCTCCAGCCAGGATTGTACGTTTGTGCATAAGGATTGTTGTTCGGCCTTGAAAAGGCCGCATTCATTGGTTCTGAAAAATATTGTTGAGCTTGAAACACAGGACACTCCTCATACACATGATTCATGGCTTGATAGTAAGTACATCCCGGACTAGAAAATTAGTTTGGACTGACTTGATTGACTGGACTTGGTTCCTTAGCTTCTAAAACTTCCAGTCTTCTCGCTAGGTTAGCTAACTTAGCCTCGTTAGCTATGGATGATTCAATAGAATGGAGATCTCCTTTTGAAGAGATGGAGTTTGAGTTCCTCGAGGTTTCACTAGTAGGTTCCCATTATATGGTCTTTTCAGCTAGATTCTCATATAAATCCCATCCTTCATTCTCATCCTTCTGCAAGAATCCCCCTTGGTACATACTTTCTAAGAGAGTCTTAGTAGAATAGTCTAAACCGTCATAAAGAATTTGGCATTGTCGCCATTTCTCTATTCTATGATGAGGACATTAGAAAAGGAGGTCTTTAAATCGTTCAAACTACCTCCAAAACGGTTCACTAGGTTCTTACTTGAATTGCATGATGTTCTTTCTAATGAGAGCGGTCTTATGAATTAGATAGAATTTCTTCAAGAAGACTTTGATGAAACCATCCCAAGATGTGATAGAGCCTGCCGCTAAGCTGTAAAGCCATTTCTTGGCTAAGTCCTTAAGAGTGAAAGGGATAAATCTTAATCTAATAGCATCATCTACAAGGTGTGGGATTTTCATCATTAGACATACTTCCTCAAATTCTCTATGAAGAAATAAGCATCTTCGAACTCTAAGCTATGGAACTTAGGGAGTGTGTTGATGAACTGAGGCTTGAGCTCAAAATTGTATTCACCAACCGATAGAAGTGAGGCTCTAATGGGATAGAACCTATCCTGTGAAGATGTCGGTTGAGCATAACCGAATCTGGTCTTGGTTCGAACTTGGGTGATGATGTGTTTCTAGTTAACCTAGATGAATTAGGGTCTCTTGACCATACTTGCATACACAAACGCAATCAGAAACAAGTTCACCAATAGTCAACAAGAGAAAAACAACCAAACCTAGTCTAAGGTAACCTTAACCTAGACAACTCCTAACTGGTTGATTGTCCACAGGAGGTATAATGCAGACTTTGACAATAAGCTAATCAACCAGGTCAGGACAAGATTGGTGGGAGGTATCAGCGCAAATGTGACGGGCCTAATTAAGCCAAACCACCAGCCTTCGGGGTTTCGCCCCTCAATCCCTTTCCTAGACACTGTTTGGCAGGAGTCAATTTCTAATACATTCCCCCTTAAGATAATCTCCTAGTGAGCTCGAGATGTCCCTAAGGTCAACGTCTATCAGATTTTACTTAGGCTTAGGTTGTGCGTGCTTGGAGATGGTTTGCGGGCTAAGGAAGGGTAATGACTTCCCCACCTTATCTTGATTTGGGTTTTACCCTTAGAATTGATTTTGCAAAGTGTACAAGATATAGAAAAGTAACATTCAAAAGCAAATATCACCCAATAATGTTTCCTAAACTATATGTTATGCATACGTACCTAATCTCCAGTTATCTTTAACAGTAATTGTAAAATAAACAAAACTAGACAAATGCCTAGAATGCAAGTCTAAATGTTTTTTAAACAATTAACAATCACTCAGATTACTGTTGGATTAAAAAAGAGATGTTGAATATCAGATATAGCAAGAAACACAAAAACTTTATTTTTGCAAGCAATATATCCTGCAAAAAAAGTTTTTAGTAGTCCAACAAAAATTTCAACTTTTGCTCTGTAATTTCTTAAAATTCTGTTTCCTACTTTCGAGAGTAGGGACACAGAATAACAAGTCTTCTCCTGCAAAGCATGAATGCTAAATCTGAATCTTGACGTCCCTGAAATAAGACACCAAACTTGTTAAAAAATATATACACTGTTCCCTCCCTGGTAATGACGCCAAAAATTGATCGAGAAATGAAAGATAAGAATTATCGTATAGCTTTGGGCTAACGAATCGTGTCCACGAGGAGGAATGCGATAGAAGCTTTTCGGTGTCTTTGTTTAGAAAGCAAAGAATGGTGTTTGTTTTTTAGTTGAAACAGAGAATGGAGAGAAGGGAAGTGATTTAAAGAAAAACTTATAATTTAGAGAAGGCTTTGGAAAGGTGATCCTTAGAAAATGATGAAGATTGTTTGGTTGTTTTTAATATAGGAAAAAGATCTAGGCTCACTAATCTTCTACTCAACTACTTACTTATCTCAAAAATATTTTAGTGCATCACTTTTATCATAGGCAAAAACCTTTAGTTTCTTTTAATGTCCCAGTAAAACAAATAAGATGATTTGATTTAAATCTTAAGGCCTTTCTTAACACATCATTAAAAAGAGAATGTTAAACCATCAAGCGCGAAGAAGCAAGTATGGAATAAAAATATCTTAAAGATATTTGTATTTTGAAAATCCAAGTTTAAAAGAAAAGCATCCTCATGAGCTTTCAAGAACAGGGTTTAACTCATACATTATTATGATTCAAGAGAGTCGCTTTCATAAAAAAATCAATCGAGAGAAGGGAGGTAGAAGAGATTAATTAGTTAGCCCATAAAACAAGTTTAGCTACTCATTAATAATGCAAAACAAGAAATGAAACAAAATAAGGCATACCTGTGAATTGGAGAAGAAGAAGAGATGCTTTGAACATTTATTGATGTCACTTCAATCTTCAGATTACAATTACTCTATTCCTCTCTCTCACTGGTATTTGGAATGAACTGCAAATTAGAAAACAGAGATACAACTTCTCTACACTATCTAACAAAGAAACTAAACCTTAAAAGTGAACAAGAAATTTAATTCCAGTCTTCGCTCCCTTCTTTTCTGTCAAAAATGGTATTTATAGGGAAAAACCAGACGGGAGAGGGCGTAGGAAGATTGGGGGAGCTGATTGAAGCTAAACCTGCACAAAAAATACGAGATTATAGAACTTAAGAAAGAATATGTGCAAGTGCTCAATTCTTCCGCTATAGCAAGTGGCTATGTGGGTCGTGATCCACAAGGAGGGCTTGCGATGGAAGCTTTACGATTTTTTATTAAAATCTTTTAAGAAAATAAACCGAAGGTTCTTCTCTGTTTTATGTTATGAAAAAGAAAAGAAAGTTATCTTAAAGTTAAGAAGAAAGCGAGAGATGAAGAAGGTGGAAAATCAGAAAACGATGAAAAGCGACTAAGTACAATGAAGTGGAGATGATAGAGTTGGAAGATGTAGTGATTTAATTTACAGAAATGAAAAAGAAAAGAAAACAAATATTTACCCTCTTTTCACCAAAAGCTTACCTTGAGTTCTTAGCTTCAATGTTACCTTGACTTGGAGGCAGTTAGCGCATAGCCCATAAGAGTCGAGTGTTGGTCTCTTCCACATTACATCATCAAGATACGCAAGCATGAAATGATACAGAGAGACTCACAATTCCATCGTCATGAGCTATCGGTGGCACTCGCAAAGGCAAGGCTCTTTCGATGCTTTTAGACTCACTTGGAAGACAGTTGTACCAAAAAGAAAGGTAAAATAGAAAAGAAGAAGAGAACTAAAAAGAACATACAAGGAAATAGCATTGATTTGATTTCATAACAATCGAAGAAAAGAAATAAAATCTTACACCAATTGTCACTTTTAGCTCAAGCTTCAGTCTTGTTCTTCGATGAAAGTTGATCTCCTCAGAATTACATAAATGAAAACTAAATTACATGAAAAAGAAAAGAAAAAACCTAAACTAAGAAATGAAAAACTAGGCTAAATCCTAATCTGCCTTCACGTTCCTTTTCAGTGCACATAATGGCCTTTTATAGGCAGAAAACCCAACCACAAAGATCCCGGGGAGGTCGGGGGAGTTCACGCTCCCCCTAACTCCCCAAGATTGCCGCGGAAACGAGGCCCAAGCCGCGTTTTCGCGGCCAGGGTGTGGCCTGATGGCCACACCCTGTTGGTGGGTCTCTCCGGGGGTTTCTTCTGGCTTTATCCTTTGTTGGTTTTGTCATTTGAGCTCCGGATTCTGATGAAATGGCCTTGGATTCTTGGCTTTAACCGATCGATTCTGAGAGGATTCTTCTCAACCGGTTTCAACCTCTTGATTTTGCCCTGATTTTATGTGTACGAATTAACTCTGATTTAATTCAGAATTCTGGTGGGCTTTTGGGCTCATTTCTCTTCATCTCCTTAAGGATTGGGCCTGCACATAAATTAAACAAATAATTAGGACAATGCAGGCTTTTATTCTAAAATAAGTATGAAAATGTGACATTAAATATGCAACAGTACTGACCAATCACACCCCCATACCTATCTTTTGCTCGTCCTCGAGCAAAACAACTAAACTATACTAGAGATTATTAGACCACTTTCACAGGTCGCGCGATTGCACTGAGCATGTGCAACAAGCTGTTAAACCTCTAGGTTCCCCCTAGAGGACGAGTTTTGTCTCGTGAGGGTTTTCAGCGGATTGCGCCCACAAAATCCATAAAGAAATGGAAATAAAGAGTTAGTATTTTCGAAAAGCATTTTGAAAGAAAAATATTTGAAACATGATTGTAAGATCTAAGCAATCTATAAGTTATAAGAAAATCAAAATTTTCATTCCTAAACTTAGTCTCTATTCAAAAATTTGTTATCAATCAAAGTAAGGAGTCAAATTGTGCTTCTCATCTAGTCTATTGCTTTACCCTAAGTCATATGCACCTTGTGAATGTGAAAATTTTGACTAAGGGTTCATTAACTCTAACTCTTATGCCTTATTTATTTTATATATATACTTTTTTTTTGGTATTATTCCTTAGTTTATTAGGCTTTCTAATCTGCCCATGTAACGAGCCTTTAATCGATGACTCCCAAACCAGACGACCTTAGGACACCAGGTGAGAAGACACCTCTAGGACTTAAAGACTCGAGCAAACAAGGCCACAAAACTAAGGATTTTATTATATGAACCTCTTTTAGGCGTGAATACTTATGCTTTATTAGGCACAAATACCCAGCTTAATCAGAAGATTTTTCTTTTCAAACTTATCTAATCATCTTTCGCATAAATACTAAGGCTTGCTTAGGCCAAAGCACCTAGCTAATCAATAATTAGACTTGTTTTTTTTTCAAACTCATCTAATTATCTTTTGCATAAATACTAAGGCTTTCTTAGGCCAAAGCACCTAGCTAATCAATAATTAGATTTGTTTATATATATATATTTTATAAGGCATAAGAATCTTTGTTTTTGAACCCTAAGTGTGTAAGTGTATGAAGTGTGCATATTTCATTAAGGTAAAGATCAAGACTAAATTACTTTGACAAATTATCTTCCTAACTCTATAAATCAAACAAATAATCTTATTTTGACCAAGTATAAGAAATCCTAATTCGGATTTTCCTATTCCTTAAGATTAACTTAATTTCTTACAAAAATAAGTCAAAATATTGTTTCTATTTTTCAAAAAGTTTTTTAAAAGTAAAGAAAAATGTTAATTTTTTTATTTTAAAGAAAAAGAAAAGTTATGTTAGACCCTCCCTCACACCTATCTCATGCATTGTCCTCAATGTATGAATTAGTGCATAGATGCATGAAAAAGAAGAAAGGAAAGGAAAATGGTTACCTTAAGGTGGTGGTTCCGGTGGTGGTCTGATTGGTCCACGAAACATGGCCCAATCAACTTTTCTTGGGTCTCGGAGGAACCCACTAGAAATATCTTTAATATAACCCATTAAAAAGATAAATCCATGAAGGATCTTTATTAAATATTTAACCCCATCTAATTTCCATATTCCATAATTGATTTCGGAGTCAAATTTGTCAACCACCTCGTCCCAGAAAGGAGTATGAAATAATAGAATGTTTGACTTGGACTCAGGAAAGACAGGAACTAATACCGACTCAGGAAGGTGACTTACGTCAAGTAAAGGTTCAGGAGTCGAAATTGGTTCAAGAAGCGGGTCCAAGTCAAGAAGTTGAAACTCAAGTCCACATGTATTTTCTAACAATGGAATGTGACTTAATGTGGGTGATTCCAGTTCAAAAATGATAGGTGGAGGAATCAAAACTGACTCTAAAATATTACTCAAGTTTGGTAACAAAACAGGAGTCAATATTGATTCAGAAAGGTGAACTGGATCACAGATTTGAGAATCTAGGTCACATATCTCATTGAGTTCAATATTAAAAAATGGAGAACTTGCCAATTTATCCATGGGATTTTCAAAATTGTAAAGTTGGTCAAGTTCAACATGATCCTCAAAGATGGGTGATTCAATTTCTTTATGAATTGGTACAGGATCCAATGTTGACTCCGGGAAAAGATTGAAGTCAGGTGAAGATACCGGAGTCATAATCGAATCAGGAAATAGAATTGAATCACTAAGTTGGGGCTCAGGATTATAATCATTTTCAAGTTCTATTTTAGGAAAAGGAAAACTAGCCAAACTATCAATATCATTTGGAGTTTGGGTAAGTTCAAATGGTTGTGCTGAAATGGAATCTTGATTTCCAAAACTACATGACTCTTCGGCTGTAACAGAATGGTAAGTGACATCAGGACGGTGGGAACGTAGAGATTCGACCATCATATCTATGTCACGATTACGAGTGTTTTGAGCCTGGGTCATGGCTTCAAGCATCTTTTCATAGTTGATAGGTTCATTGTTTTGATGAAAAGATGAAGAATTGTCTTGAAAGTGGTAGTGAAATTGTGAGTCCATCAGATTTGGGGATTTGTGTTTGGACTCACGTATACTCATTTCCAAAATTGATGGTTTCCTATTTTGGACGGGTGGAACTGAGTATGAATCTTGAACATAAAGTGGACTGGGTGGAGAAGGAGGGCAAGGTGGTTGGAAATTATGCTCGGGGGAGGTGAATCCCCACTGACTCGGTGAAGAGTTGAAATCATTATGGAAATTATAGTTATTAGATGGGGGGTATGGGTCATATTGATTCGGATAAGACCAATCCGGCACACTAGGTTGGTTAAAGTCATGATATGCCGGGTTGGTAATATCCGAAAATGAACTTGGTGTGTAATATGGATTATTATTAAAGTTGAAAGAATTATTATTATAAGCCATATCACACAATAGAATACACACAAAAAAGAAAGATAAGCAAACAAATAAACAAACAAGAAAGAAAAAATGCTAACCTAAGTTAGGGTAGACCTAGACCTAGACGACTCCTAACTGGTTAGACTGTCCACGGGAGGTTTAATGTAGACTTTGACCACAAGCTAATCAGCCAGGTCAGGGCAAGGTTCGTGGGAGGTTTTCCGTTAAAAGACGTTCCTTAATTAAATAACCACCAACCTTCGGGCTTTCGGCCCTTAATCCCTTTCCTAGACACTGATTTGACAAGAGTCAAGTTCCAATACCTTTCCCCCTTAGGATAATCTCCTAATTGAGTCCGAGATGTCCCTAGGGCCAACGTCTACTCATTTTAAGTTAGGCTTGGGTTAGTCAGTGCTTGGAATGTGATTTTTGGGCTAAGGAAGGGTGATTAAATCCCCACCTTATCTTGTTATGGGTTAGTGCCCTTAAAATAATTTTGTGCAAGTGTACAAGATATGTAAGATTCACTCAAAGCGATATAAACAACCACGAAGTGAGTCCTATGCTAAATGCAATGCATACGTACCTTGCTCCAGCACTCTTCAACAGTAAAAAATAAAGGAATTAAAAAGACACGTGCCTAAAATGCAAACGTCTAACCAATTTTTAACTTTTGCAACAAACTTTTTACTATTGATTATTAGCAGGTTTTTGTGATGGCATATAAGAAATAAATAATTGCAGCAAACTAGAATTTGCAAAGCTAGCAGCCCTGCAAAAACCTGTTAGTAGTCAGCTCTTTATTGCCGCGGATCCGCGGCTTTTGCCGTGGAAACGCGGCAATTCAGAGGGCAATGGGTCTCTGCTTTCTAGAGCAGAGGCCCAATACCACTTGTATGTCACTGCAAACTTATTTTCCTGCTTTACTTGCCCTGTAACCTGCAACAGAGAAGAAAATTTGTTTAGTTCTAAAAAATTTGCAATAAAAATTCAGATTTCAATAAAAACCGTTTTACCCTCCCCGGCAACGGCGCCAAAATTTGATTGAGGCTAAACCTGCACAAAAAATACGAGATTATAGAACTTAAGAAAGAATATGTGCAAGTGCTCAATTCTTCCGCTATAGCAAGTGGCTATGCGGGTCGTGATCCACAAGGAGGGTTTGCGATGGAAGCTTTACGGTTTTTTATTGAAATCTTTTAAGAAAATAAACCGAAGGTTCTTCTCTGTTTTATGTTATGAAAAAGAAAAAGAAAGTTATCTTAAAGTTAAGAAGAAAGCGAGAGATGAAGAAGGTAGAAAATCAGAAAACGATGAAAAGCGACTAAGTACAATGAGTAGAGATGATAGAGTTGGAAGATGTAGTGATTTAATTTACAGAAATGAAAAAGAAAAGAAAACAAATATTTACCTTCTTTTCACCAAAAGCTTACCTTGAGTTCTTAGTTTCAATGTTACCTTGACTTGGAGGCAGTTAGCGCATAGCCCATAAGAGTCGAGTGTTGGTCTCTTCCACATTACATCATCAAGATACGCAAGCATGAAATGATACAGAGAGACTCACAATTCCATCGTCATGAGCTATCGGTGGCACTCGCAAAGGCAAGGCTCTTTCGATGCTTTTAGACTCACTTAGAAGACAGTTGTACCAAAAAGAAAGGTAAAATAGAAAAGAAGAAGAGAACTAAAAAGAACATACAAGGAAATAGCATTGATTTGATTTCATAACAATCGAAGAAAAGAAATAAAACCTTACACCAATTGTCACTTTTAGCTCAAGCTTCAGTCTTGTTCTTCGATGAAAGTTGATCTCCTCAGAATTACATAAATGAAAACTAAATTACATGAAAAAGAAAAGCAAAAACCTAAACTAAGAAATGAAAAACTAGGCTAAATCCTAATCTGCCCTCACGTTCCTTTTCAGTGCACATAATGGCTTTTTATAAGAAGACAACCCAACCACCAAGATCCCGGGGAGGTTGGGGGAGTTCACGCTCCCCTAACTCCCCAAGATTGCAGCGGAAACGCGGCCCAAGCCGCGTTTCCGCGGCCAAGGTGTGGCCAGATGGCCACACCCTGTTGGTGGGTCTCTCCGGGGTTTCTTCTGGCTTTATCCTTTGTTGGTTTTGTCGTTTGAGCTCCGGATTCTGATGAAATGGCCTTGGATTCTTGGCTTTAACCGATCGATTCTGAGAGGATTCTTCTCAACCGGTTTCAACCTCTTGATTTTGCCCTGATTTTATGTGTACGAATTAACTCTGATTTAATTCAGAATTCTGGTGGGCTTTTAGGCTCATTTCTCTTCATCTCCTTAAGGATTGGGCCTGCACATAAATTAAACAAATAATTAGGACAATGCAGGCTTTTATTCTAAAATAAGTATTGAAATGTGACATTAAATATGCAACATTACTGACCAATCAGGAGCAAACGCTCCCCTAACAACCCCAACAACGCCGCAAAAACGCGGCTAGGGCCCTATTTCCGCGGCCCTGGTGTGGCCAGGTAGCCACACCCAAATGGTGGAGCTCCCCGGTTTGGTGATTCCGCCATATCTTATGCTGATTTTCTCATTTTAGCTCCTGGGTTTACCAAAAAGGTCTTTGATTTTTTGCTTTAACTGATTGATTTGTAAAGATCCATTTTAACCGATGTTCAACCAATTTTATCCTCTCTAATCTGCCTTGATCTATCGTGATCTTCTAATTCAAATTTATTCTGAATTAAATCAGAATTTTGATGGGCTTTTGGGCTCGTTTCTCTTCCTTTTCTTTTAGCAATGGGCCTATATTTAACAAAGAAGAATAAGATTTATTAATAGGATTTATTAGATAAAAAACATGATAATGTGATAATATATATACAATATATGTAACTGATCATACGGAGAGCCAATGGTAGACCCCCAGCCAGTTGAGGAGAAAATCGAGCAGTTCATGAAACCATTTGTGAAAAATAGAAGGAGCTTCGTTATGTCAAAGCTCTCCAGAAAAGCAGTGTTGGACTGTCAACTCCCTTCCGTTTTGATTTCTTGGCTCAGCTAGCCAACATCCCTGCTTGAATCACCTATTATGAACTCTTGAGGCTTTCCAAGTAAACAAGAGATGCCTTAAGAGAAGCATTAGGAAATACAGAGGTTTCCATGGCGCAAATTCCTGCTATATGTGGAGAGGAAGACGACAACCATTGCCATCACATCTCGAAGTAGTTTCCTTACATCACCTTCACCCCAGAAGACCTATAAATTAAAAGGAAACCTGATAGACTCTTATGTTACACTGGGTGTATTGGATCATCTGAAGTGAGTCGTATTCAGGTTGATCCTTGCCGCGTTGAGAATTATGCCCCGCAGGGTCATGCACCATTTGGGGATCCCCACCCACTGATTAAGCGGCAATCAGACAACCATTTATGGCTTCAACGTTAATGGTACATGCCCGATGGGGAAAATCAAGCTTGAAATTACACCTAGAGGGGGGGGGGGTGAATAGGTGTATAGCTAATCAAATAAAAATTCAAGACCATATAATATGAAATGATGCAACTGATCACTCAAAACAAGATTTGAAGCCGAATTCTCTGTGAAGGGCTCTGAACTTCTCCTCGTGATTCCTCTATATAAGAGTTGAGGTGCTCAATTTCAATCTTGTTGAGATGAGTATTGATCGACAAAAATAAATGAATGATAAATAAGTAAATTGAGATAATAAAGCAATCGCAAACAAAAAGATTTGTTTCGAGGTTCGAGCCACCGTTCTACGCCCCCGCCTTCTCCACTGTGAAGGATTTCAATATCCACTATTTGATCCTCCACAAAGGGACCTTACAATAAGGATTATAACTACTCAGAGTACACAACTCCTTAACTTAATCCTCTACACCAGAGGCAGCACAAAGCCAATTAAGATAACAAGCTCTGCGTGAGCAAGAGATCACAAACACTCTCTTTATAACTCTTTTACAAAAATCCTATAGAGTAAAATGAAAACTTGAAGCTCAAGAATGTAAGTGAGAGTAGAAATCATAAAAGAGAGATTTTAAGAGCAGAAAAACTCAATTAAAAACTTTAAAAATAAGAGTACAAAAGAAAACTTGAAACTTTTTCTCTTTGAAAGCAAAACTAGATTTTCAATGAAATTTGTTGTTATGAATTATTCAATCCCAATGACCCTTTATATAGGTTTTAGAAAAACACTATTAGAATAGTTTTACCAGGTTTAAAAAGAAGAAATTGACCCTAAAAATTCAACTTATCACGTTTTAAAAAACATGTTTAAAAACAGCTTTCAAAAACTGCCCGTTAATGCCAATCTGGCAGTGTGCAATCGACCGACCATTCAAAAAAAAATTGACCGTTGGCTCCCGGTCGACCGGGTTTAACCGAGACCAAACTGGTTACAGTAGGTCGACTGCTCGGTTTACCACAATAGGGGACTGGTCGATCGGTTGGTTGATTAGGAATGTGTACAACGTGCACACCCCAATTGCCAGAGATTCGGTCAACCATGCAGTCAACCGTTCTAACATGTAATAGGCATGGTTGACTGCCCAGTCGACCGATCTAGGCCAAAAAACTAGGTCAAGGCATTTTCAAGATACAGAAAATTTTTAAATAATTTTTTTTTGGATTTTGAAAGAGAGAAGACATGCATAGCCATGAGATACAAGTTCTAAACTGAGATAGAAATTTTTAAGAAATTGTGGAACAAGTATTAAAATCGAACATGTTGATTGTACACATATTTTGCATTCTTTTCATTACACTCCTACATTTATCGTGTAATAAATCTGCTAATTTTCTTATCTTAAATGTCTATTTTATAGAAGATAATCATAAAGAGAAAGAAGATTAAACTAAATAAATACTAGTTAAAATTATATTTAACTGGATCTATTTGGTTAGCTGAGGATGATCCCAGATCTAGTTAAAACAATCAAGGATTGGGGCAAATGTTCAACTGAAGATCAGAGCAAATCAGAAAGATAACACCAAATGAAAACCGATAAATTCAGATTTTATAAATCCATTTTGGTTAGCTAAAGATCAACCGAGGATAACGTCAAATACAGAGTCCAAATTCAAAATCCAAAGGGATAATTGGATAGAGAGAAGATCAACAGATGAGATGAAGTAATTTTGACTCAGATTCTGACAAGATACATTTTAGTATTTGAATCATAACTTTCTCTACCGAAGCTCAAATCTGATTATTCAAGATGATCTAGAAAGAAGACGTAAAGGTCTACAACTCTTAAGTTGGTCACTATCTTCTAATTCTGTCATTTGATAAGTTATATTCAGCAATCAACATGCCAACAAGCTGCAGATCAGAACTGAATATCCACATCAAATCAAGTTTGAAGATAAGGGGAGGATTCAAATTCAGAAATAGCAAGCTTCCCCTATCTTCATACTCTTTTATCCTCTGCATTTCTGCTACAAATACCTACAATCTCAAAGGCAAAGGAGAGCGATCAAGCAGAGAGTAGAAGTTAGGCTATTTTGTAGTTTTGTAACTTAGATTTTTTATTTTCTTTTATGTAATTTTTATTTTATTTATGTAACTGAGAGGAGAGGAGAGTTTCATGGAGGAATGAGATCAGGCTTGTACTGAAGGTGACACCGGTGTAAGTAAGTCTTTTCTTTCATTGTTATTTGAATCAAATCAAAGTTTCTTTTCTTTTTTATTCTTGTTTTTGTTTGCTTCTCTCTTCTGTGTTTGTGAATCCAAATGACTCCGATAGCCTCAAAGTTGCCTTGCTCTTGCAAGTGCCGTTGATGGCTTATGGTGATAGATAGCCATTACTATGCTAGTGTAGCTTGCCCCTTCATTTTGTTGTGTAGATCGGGAATGGGGAAGATCCTATTTGTTATACTTCGCTCGCCTTCAAACCAAGATAAATTGTCAATACAGGTCAAAGGTAAGCAAGCACTAAAAAGGTAAGTAAGTATTTATTTTAGATTTAACTTTCTTTCTTTTAATTTTTAGTTTAGATCACCAACATCATCAACTCTCAACTCTATTCACTCTTTTTAATCTCTTTGTATAAATCCATTTTTCTATTTTCTCCACCTTCTCAACTTACCACTTTCTTCTTAACTTAACCATAACTTATTTTTCTTCTTTCTTTTCAAAAACTAAAAGAAGATCATTAACCATTTTTTGTAGCATGAAAGAGAATTTAGTAAAAAACTTCCATCGCTAGTCCCTCCTTGTGGATCATGACCCGCATAGCTACTCGCTATAGTGGTTGAATTGAGTACTTGCACATTTTACTCTTAAGTTTTGAAATTCTGCTTTATTATGTGTAGGTAAAAACCTCAATCAAATTTTGGCGCCGTTGCCGGGGAGGGATGATAAGTAATTCTGTTTTTAAGTTTACATTTTTGATTAACTTTCTTATTTGTTCTTGGTATGCAGTGATAGATATTAAGGAGAATTTTTGCTGCAGTGGACATATAAGTGGCCTTGGACTCTGCTCAAAAGAGCATAGCCCAAAAGCCCTCAGATTTGCTACATTCCAGTGGTAATCTGAGTGAACTACTAACCTGTATTTTTACAGGTTGACTGAATTGTAAAGCTAAATTTCTGCAGTGATTTATTTTCTTGATTAACTTACTGTACATACTTTCTAACCTCAACAGTAAAATGATGTTTGTTAAGTGCTAAAAATGGCTAAGACTTTACATTTAGGTACGTGTCTAATTCGTTTATATTTAGATTACTGTTGAAGAGTGCTGGAGCAAAGGTACGTGTGCATAGCATGTAGTATAAGAATATTTTTGAATTATTTACATTGCTTAAGTGTTACTTTTCATGCACACATTGTACTAAATTGATTTAAGGGCTTGTCCTATAAACAAGATAAGGTGGGAAAGTCATTACCCTCCCTTAACCCACAAACAATCTCCTCACTTACTAACCCAAGCCTAACTAAAACTGAGTAGACGTTGGCCCTAGGGACATCTTAGACTCATATAGGAGACTGACTTAAGGGGAAAATTGATTAGAATTTGACTTTTACCAAATCAGTGTTTAAGGTTAGGAATTGAAGGGTAAACCCTGAAGGTTGGTGGTTTGACATAATTAGGCCCATTGCTTAGGCACGGATACTTCCCACTGATCTTGCCCCTACCTGGCCGATTAACTTGTGGTCAGATTCAGCAATACACACCCCGTGGATAGTCTAACCAGTTAGGAGTCATCTAGGTTTAAGGTTTACCCTAACTTAGATTAGGTTTTTACTTTTTTTTGTTTATGTGTTTGTTTTTCTTTATTTGATTTTGACATTTCTTGTGTGATATGGCTTATAACAACAATTTTTTCAATTTTAATGGTAATCATGTTACATCCCGACCTCTTTTCAGATATTACTAACCCGACATATCATAACTTTAACCAACCCAGTGTGCCGGATTGGTCTTATCCGAATCAATACATGCCCCAGTCCCAATACTATGAACAAGACTAGAATAATCATCACTACTCTTCATAGAGTCAATGAGGATACAACTCCCCCGAGTCATATTGTCAACCACCTTACCAACATTCAGTTTCATATACTCTTTCCCTGAACAACCATTAGAAGAATCAGTTGACTGGGAAAAGAGGATGAAGCCTTAGATGAGCTTGAGCGACAACTTTAAATTTTAGAAGACTCAAAATCCTGTTAAATTTTCAAGTCACAGATCCTTACTCTATTTTTCAAGAAGAACATGCCAACTTAGAAAAGAGTATGGAATTCATGATTCAATTCCAAAATGATCCACTCGATATGATAGAAGTAAGACTTAGTTGATTGAAAAACATGTGTAAGAATAAGGAAACTCTCCCTTCCCAATCTTTGACTATTTCTAACACTTCTAGCCATATTGATGAAAACCAAGAACCATGATATCTTGAAAACTTTGACCAAGATTCAATTTCACCACAAAGCCTCGACCTTGACCAATATCAACCCATTGACGAATTGGCAAATTTTCATTTTAATGAGATTGAACTTGATTATGAATGTGAACCTGATCCCCAACTTTGTGATTCAGTTCCCATCTTCGAATCTATGTTGATTCCGGTATTCTTACCTAATTTGGACTAATTTCCCGAGCCTATATTTATTCTTGTACCCATAAATCTAGAAATTAAATCACCAATTTTGGATAGTCACATTCCATTGATTGGAAGAAATGTGAATTTCAATTCTTAGATTTGGACTCAACTTTTGAACCAAAACTAACTTTCTAACTCAAAATTGATTTTCCTGAGTTAGTATTGGTTCCTGAACCTATCATTCTTGAGCTCAAGTTAACCAGTCCACCAAGTCACATTCTTTTATTTGATATAAGTATAGACCATGATGACTCCGTGATGATTTTTCAGGACTGGTCATGTAAAGGGAGTAAGTTTCACTATAGGATCTTTCATAATCATATTCATATTGGGGACTGCAAATATGTAAATAGAAAAGAGGTCAATAAAGGTAGATTCCGTGAACCATCACATTATCTTGATTAGGTAGCAACGCTTGACCCAATCAGACCACCATCGGAGCCACCACCATAAGGTAATATTTTCTTTCCCTTTCTTCTTTTTCATGCATCTATGCATTAATTCATACATTAAGGACAATGCATGAGATAGGTGTGGGGGAGGGTTCTTACATAACTTAAGTTTTCCTTTTTTTTAATTATTAACATTTTCTTTACTTTTAAAAACTTTTTGAAAATAGAAACAATATTTTGACATATTCTTCGTAAGAAATTAAGTCAATTTTAAGGAATAAGAGAATCATAATTAAGGATTTCTTATACTTGGTTAAAATAAGATTATTTGTTTGATTTTCAAGGTTAGGAAGAAAATTTGGAAAAGTAATTTAGTCTAGATTTTTACCTTGATGATATATTCATACTTTATACACTTACAAACTTAGGGTTCAAAAACAAAAATTCTTATGCCTTATTAAAAAAAAGAAGAAAAGAAAAAAAGAAAAGAAAAAAAAAAAAAAGGAAAAGAAAATGAATATATATATATATATATATATATATATATATATATATATATATATATATATATATATATATATATATATATATATATCCTCTGATTAAGCTGGGTATTTGTGCCTCATAAAGCATAAGTATTCACACCTAAAATCGGTTCATATAATAAAATTCTTAGCTTTGTGGCCTTGTTTGCTCGAATTCTTAAGTCTTTGTGGTTTTTTTTACCAGGTGCCCTAAGACCATTTAGTTTGAGAGTCACCGATTAAAGGCTCATTACAGACAGATTAGAAAGCCTAATAGAAATTAGGAATAATATAACCAAAAAATTAAAAAAATAAGGCATAAGAGTTAGAGTTAAAGAACCCCGAGTCAAAATTTCACGGTCACAAAGGTACATATAACTTAGGGTAAAATAATAAACTTAATGAGAAATACAGTTTGACTCCTTACCTTAATTGATAACTAGTTTTTGAATAGAGACTAAGTTTAGGAATGAAAATTTTAATTTTCCTATAACTTATAGATTAATTGAACTCTTACAATATTACTTCAAATATTTTTCTCTTTCAAAATGTGTTTTTAAAATACTAACATTTTTATTTCTTTATGGATTTTGTGAGTGTAATCCACTGAAAACCCTCACGAGACAAAACTCGTCCTCTAGAAGAAACCTAGATGTTTAATGGCTTGTTGCACATGCTCAGTGCAATGCGTAACCTGCGAACATGGTCTAAGAATCTTTGGTTTAGTTTTATTATTTTGCTCGAGGACGAGCAAAAGATAGGTGTGGGGGTGTGATCGTACACAAATTTACATTCTTTTCATTACACTCCTCCATTTATCGTGTAATAAATCTACTAATTTTCTTATCTTAAATGTCTATTTTGCAGAAGATAATCATGAAGAGAAAAAGGATTAAACTAAATAAATACCAGTTAAAATTAGATGTATCTAGATCTATTTGGTTAGCTCAGGATGATCCCAGATCTAGTTAGAACAAATTAAGGATTAAGGCAAATGTTCAGCTGAAGATCAGAGCAAATTAAAAAGATAACACCAAATGGAAACCGGTAAAATTCAGATTTTTATAAATCCATTCTGGTTACCTAAAGATTAACTGAGGATAACGTCAAATACAGAGTCCAAAATCAAAATTCAAAGGGATAAATGGATAGAGAGATAATCAACGGATGAGATGAAGCAATTTTAACTCGGATTCTGACTGGATACATTTTAATATTTGAATCATAACTTTCTCTACCGAAGCTCAAATCTGATAATTCAAGATAATTTAGAAAGAAGACTTAAAGGGGTATAACTCTTAAGTTTGTCACTATTTCTAATTGTATTATTAGTAAAGTTATATTCAGCAATCAACACGCCAACAAGTTGCAGATCAGAACTGAATATCCACATCAAATCAAGTTTGAAGATAAGGAAAGGAATCAAATTCAGAAATAGCTAGCTTCTCCTATTTTCATACTCCTTTATCTTCTGCATTTCTCCTATAAATACCTACAATCTCAAAGACAAAGGAGAGCGATTAAGCAGAGAGTAGAAGTTAGGCTATTATGTAGTTTATAACTTAGGTTTTTTATTTTTTTATGTAATTTTTATTTTATGTATGTAACTGAGAGGAGAGGAGAGTTTCATGAAGGAATGAGATCATGCTTGTACTGAAAGTGACACCGGTGTAAGTAAGTCTTTTCTTTTCTTGTTATTTAAATCAAATCAAAGTTTTTTTCTTCTTTATTCTTGTTTTTGTTTGCTTCCCTCTTCTGTATTTATGAATCCAAATGACTCTGAAAGCCTCGAAGTTGTCTTACTCTTGCAAGTGCCGTTGATGGTTTATGGTGATGGATAGCCATTCCTACTTCATTTCGTAGTGTAAATCGAGAATGGGGAAGATCCTATTTGTCATACTTCGCTTGCCTTCAAACCAAGGTAAATCACCAATACGGGTCAAAGGTAAGCAGGCACCAAAGAGGTAAGTAAGTATTTCTTTTAGGTTTAACTTTCTTTCTTTTAATTTTTAGTTTAGATCACCAACACCATCAACTCTCAACTCTATTCACTCTTTTTAATCTCTTTGTATAAATCAATTTTTCTATTTTCTCCACCTTCTCAACCTGCCACTTTCTACTTATCTTAACCATAACTTATTTTTCTCCTTTCTTTTCAAGAACTAAAAGAAGATCTTTAACCATTCTTTGTAGCATAAAAGAGAACTTACTAAAAAGCTTCCATCGCTAGTCCCTCCTTGTGGATCACGACCTGTATAGCCACTCGCTATAGCGGTAGAATTAAGTACCTGCATATTTTACTCTAAAGTTCTGAAATTCTATATTTTTGTGTGTAGGTAAAATCTCAATCACATGTCAAAATCATACTTTTGAAAACGTGTATTTTTGTGTATGTATATCATTGAGCCTCAAATCTATATTCTACTCTTTAACAATCTAGTTTCTTATAAGGTTCTAATCGACTACAAGAATCTTCAAGTGGGCTTCTCTGATAGTGACGCTAGAGCGATGTTGAGAGCTTTGAGCTATGATCCCATACTTGAGTGCCCTTGAGCCATTAACACCTTCCTTTAGAGGAAGAAACCTGTTGATCTTTTTGAACCCTGAAATACACTCTTGAACTTAATTAGTACCAAATAACTTCATATGCTTTGTTATCATCAAATATAAAACTGGGGATCATAATCTTTGTGCCAAAAACCTCTCCCCTTTTGACGATGACAAAACAGATGAGCTATCTAAAAGAAAAAAAATCTAGGAAAGAGCTTTGTAAAAGCTCTCCCTCAAGTTATGCTAGCTATCAAGTCTAAGATATCAACAAGTTATATGATAAAGGCATAGTATAAGGGCGTGATCAAACAGACACCAATAAATACATAAATACCAATAAATACTCATAAATACTTCTCCCCTTTTTGTCATGCATAAAAAAGGGTAAGCAAAAACAACCAAAAATTAATATATATGTAGATTTTATAAGAAGGAAAACTCATGAATCAACAACACAAACATTTAGTTCTCCACAAATGAAGGAGAATCTGTTAAAATCAAGTGGCTTAGTAAAAAATATCTGCTAGTTGAAAATCAGTTGAAACAAAATCAATTTCATTATCAGCTTTCTCATAGTGATCTCTAAGAAAGTGATTTCGAATTTCTATGTGCTTTGTCTTACTATGTTGATTTTCATTTTTAGTCATATAAATAGTACTAGTATTATAATAAAATATATTAATATGATCATAATGCAAATCATAGTCAAGAAGAGTATGTTTTATTCAAAGGACTTATGTACAACAAGCCCCAACCACAACATACTCCACCTCAGCAGTTTAGAGGGCTACTGATTGCTAAAAAATAGAGATAAATTAAAGAGTTAAAAGGATGTTATTTGAATGTCAGTTAAATCTCTGCCTTTCACAATTTATTTGCGGCAGCAAGGGCTATGCGGGTCGAATCCACGGGGAGGAATGTGATAGAAGCTTTTCGGTATCTCCTTAAACACTAAACTGGTTAAGTATTTTTTAAGAAAAAGAACTCAATTGTTAAGTGTTAAAAATATAAAGAAGAATATGAAATTTGGAAAGTAATCTAGGTTTTTAGAAAATAGTTAAAGAAATATGACCTATTAATCATCTACCACCACTAACTTACTAACCTATGCAAGAATTTACTTCACTTTAGTTCATAAAAGTTAGACCTTAGATTTGCCTTCAATTCAAGCAAGATACATAAGATAAAAACTAAATTCTATTTGAAATAATCACTAACCATGACCTAACATTAAACTATCAAAGCCTTCTAGCATAGAATAAGAAGAATACCTAAGATTCAATATTAAACTATCAAAACTATCTAAGTATAGAATAAGAAAAACTATTAGAAAGTATTAACATATATGGATTTAACTAGTCATCATCATGTGCCTTCAAGAACTTTAACTAATCTAAGGATTAGGCATGCATATGATCTAATCAGTTATTCTAACTTAGAATTAGAAGTAGTGGTAGAGAGATTAGTAAGTTATGAAAAAGATTAGCTATTCATGACGAAAACTAAAGAAAGCGT